>OY769907.1:4194398-4414398 GCA_963669185.1 Dyspetes luteomarginatus
GCGCGTAATTGTCTCAATGTGGTTTTAAGTCAAATTTAGTCGGAGGCAAATGACCTGATATGTTGGATCACATGGTTCCTACCAAATAAGATAAGGTTACCCCTTTGAGGGAGGGAAGGTGATCCCTTTGAGCAGCAATCGTCAGGAAAACCAATGAAAATATGCTGCAGCGATCCGTAACACCATCACTCTGGGATGCAATCTGTTCCATTCTTCTCAATATATATAGTTCCAAGATGAAGTTGACCCATTTGATCTTGATGAATGTTGCCAATAGACCTATTTCGAAGTTCCAAAATCGACTTTAGGCTATCACCAAATTCAGCGAACAGCTTCATCGGTATTTCAGCTAGATAACACCGCAATAACTATATTTCCATTGAATCTTCTTCCAATGTCCTATCGAGTTCCGGCTCCTCTTCTGCTATATATAGACACCGGATCCTTTATCCGTTTCGCATTACGCTGCAAGCCTGTTTTGTCGTTGTCCCATTATCGTTTGGCAATATTTACATCCATTAACGTCTATACACAACGAGAGAGCATATCGAAACGATTTTTTCTCTCTCTCTCTCTCTCTCTCTCTCTACCTCTCTTGTTGTATATGGATAATAACCACATTCGTTCAATGCTAACATGCATCGTGAACACACAACATTATCGTATCAACGCGACTGTAGAATACACATTCTATCCTTGCTGCTGGTTGTGGATATTTTCTCCAATCACAACGGCGATTCGAAGCACTCGAATCACCGGGGAAAGTATAGCCTCTCGCTGGAGGAGATAAGAGCTCCCACAGACCGTGCGGGCGGGCTCGGATCGTTCCGCCGAATCGTAAAGCGATTATGAGAGACCATAGGATAGAGCGGAGAGACAAAGGAAGAGAAAGAGAATGAGAAAGAGAGAGAGAGAGAGAGAGTTTATACCCGGAGATTGAATGCGATGTACGAGTGTCAGTTTTCATTCGGTAAAGTGTGAGTACCTACGTGTGTGTATTGCGTGCTCGATTATGCATGTATGTGCACAGGGAGCAGAAGCAAAGTGATGTCGGTGCCCAATAAGTTACGAGCATGTTTTACAGTAAGGGAATAGGAAATATATAGCTGGATATATGTATATTGTAGGGTTGATGTAACTGTGGTGGTGAGCCAGGCCTGTTATCCGCGTGAATCGAGCACAAACCCGAGAGTACCTAAGTACCCCCGTAGGTATTAAGTACCTATATGGTATATATAAGCACTGTGGATATATATACATATATATATATATATATACACATGTATAGGTGCTTTACTCTGCAGCAACCTGTGTACATCTGTAAAAGGCACCGGGGGATGCCAGAGGGTCGAAACAGTTCAGGGAAACAACCCCGCAGGAGTATATCGGAGGTCAACATGTGCGAGTAGATATACGTAAAGCACCATCAGCCGTAAATGCATTAAATTAAAACCGAGGCGTCCAAAAAAAAAATCGGTGTCAGTCTCTATAGTTATCAAAAAATTACTTGTCTCCAATTCATCATAATTAACGCTTTTGGGCATTGTAAAAATCGTCATGTTACAATTCTAGCTAACTATTAAAATAATTCACCCTCCGAAAAGATTCCCTGTTAGCTTGACTTCTGTCTGCATTCAGCAATGTAAAAGAAGGTACAAGAATTTTCCTTTGCTGAGAAGCCACAGCTTTTGCTCACGAAAAATGACAGCTGTCAATGATTTGGTTGGAGCAGCGCTGCAAAGACTTCAATGCCTTCATGCACATTATGTGCGGACGATGCTCCGGTGATGCGCAGATTCAATTCCCGTTCTGTAATGATATTTCATAAAGTACGTGGTCAATCATTTTCAAATTTATAGAAATTCTTCCTGGGAGTATTCTCCTGTTGCCCGCAGGTTTTTTCAAAACGATTGAGGGACTAGATTTTTTTTACGAAAAAGTGTTACATGCCAGTGGAGATGAACAATTCTTCCATAAGACCATAAGTTGTTCCACAAGTTAAATGGCTCAACTTAAGTACTCAATATTTTGAGAACGAAGCCGTCAAACTTTAAAATTGTGGTGTCGATCGAGTCAGGGATTTAAAAAAGAACCCTTTCGATTAAGTTTAGATAAGATTCGTGTAAATGGTACCAGACTTTACCACCGAAATACCTTAAACAACGGCGGCTGTTCAATTCGCCTAGTTCGCTTTATTTTATTTGCGGTAGATTATTAAACTACGATGAAATCTATTTGGATATGGATAAGAGAGAGAGAGAGAGGATTGCGCGTTGAATCCCAATCAATCGTATAGTACACGTAATAACTCCAGTTCATGACAATACTGACAATGCCGACAGGAGCCGGTGGGATAGATGACAGGAGCCTTTTAGTCACAGGTACCTCATTGTTTCTATATCCCATCGTATGGCAGCTTCTTCCTCCCATTCTCCACTCTTCGCACTTTTCCTGCTTTCATCGAGCCCGAGACAAACTCGCCCATGACTATATAATTCATCAGTGGATATCCCAGAGGGACAAACGAAAATTTGTCTTGTCTCAGATACGGCGCAATGAGGCTGATAGGGAAAATTTCCATTGACCCTCGCAGCTTATTGGTAAGCTTTTGCTATATCGACCGAAAGGTTATATCTCTTCGTCATTCCCATATAATGAACTCTGCCAGAGCATGAATTATCGGTTTCCGCACCAGTTCGCCAAGCCAGTTTATCGCTTCTTTTCTCATATATGAATTGCTTGAGCAAACATTTTGCCAAATTCTCAACAATTAAACCATTTTCTAATTGTTAAAATTGTACACGTCAGACGTTTTGAAAATACACACATGTTTATTTCCACAATTGGAATCGACAAATTATGCATATGTATGGTCATCAATGATTGTGTGCTAGTGCGTGTGTGTATGTTTGGGTTTGGAACAGTTGGAATGATCGGTGAATACATACACGTGCGTTTAATATGTATTTGCTCTTAACATGTATATACATCTATATGTATACATATATATATTAAAGATATGCCGACACTTGCACGTAAATGCGACTACCGCGAATGAACGAAATGAAAATGATACAGAGATCATCTCATCAGGGTTAAAGTCTATCAATAATGAAGTACTCGATGACGCAACGAGAGAGGCCTAACCTTGATCACTTGCTATACTTCACCATCATCGTACAACCATATCAGACTATACGAAGGAAGATTCGAAAAGATCTCCTTGTATGTATAAGCCACGCTATACGGGTTATTAAGCAACGCCGTTCACACGTTCATCCCCCTTCCTCTTGTACGTCCTCGTGTGTCTTCATCGTCAGTATTTTCTCCTCTGTATAGCCTCCCACCTGCGCTCTAACTGCAAGAGACTCCGTGTAAAACAGAGAGAGAGAGGGAGAAAGAGAGAGTTATATGTATTGTGATTTTCCTGCCGACGATGTAAATGGAGATCGTAAAGCCCGGAACGGTGTGACGTCCCGACGGTAGAACGCGCATGTCGACGAAGGGCGTCTAAGAAACTGAGGGAGAAAGAGTGGTATAGAGAGCTGAAGAGGGAGAGAGCTGAGGAAAAGGCGGACACAGAACGGAGACGATGGCATGTTTCTATGTATTTATACGTATATCGACTTGGGCACCACCTTTAGCTGGTAAAGGATGGATGGTGCGCTATATATTGGAAGCACAAATCACCGATACCCTGGCCTTGGACCGTCCGTTTTGGACATGGACAATGGACGTGGCATGAGGAGCAGGGAGGCTCCTGCCTTGGTTATACGTCTGGCGTCGCTTCCCTCAGCTCTCCGATAAGGAATAGGAACCTCTGAAGCGTACTTCCGCTCCACAGAGCATGTACGTTGTGTGTGTATATATATGTGTGTGTGTGTATATTGAATACCATGCAAAGTAAATACTATTGCCGCAGCTAGCAGAGCAATACAACAACCAGTCAGGGTTCGCGGTGTGAACCTGCCAGCTCACGACTCTTCTCTCTTGTATTGCCAGTTCCTTTTGTACGATCGAAGGAAATCATAAAAACTCGTTAATGACTACGCTCGACATCTCAGTTTGGCTCTTTTTATCATCCGCTAACTCCGTATTTTCATCAGCAGCATGTCATACAATCGTAATTTATGGTATAGGTGGATCGCATATATATATATATAATTATAATATAACGCAACATGCAGTTTTTAGTCCAAGTTGGGCAAGTCATTCGCAACAAAAAGCCGCGTTACATTGTTAGAATGGCGATAATACTGGGAATAGTATGGATACTTATAACCGGGGCATAATAAGAGTGAGAGACTACGCCATAGTCGTGATCCAACTATTTCGAAAGCAGCGTTAACCAATTCTTTTGACATCGTAAATGTGTACACTGCCCGCCATTTATACACGATCAGGGATGTATACATCTGTACCCTCGATTACCAGTGGGTCATCATTGATCGGCCGGTTTATGTAGTTGATGCCAAAAAACATGCCAGGCCTTCAGAAAGATTGAAAATTATGCCCGATGGCTAATGATTCTTTGCTAACCTACAAATCACTCCACTTCGTGAATTTCTCTCACGAATTACATACGTATATGCGTACACTGACGATAGCGGGTTCACCAATGGCAACTCTTTGCCCCTCTTGCCCTTCTTTTTTAATCCCGTTCCATTCTCTCGCATCGATGCATAATAAAATTATAAATTAACAGCTTGCATGTAGAATGAGCTTGGGCTACGTGGAGTATACACCAATACCATCATATCGGGTCGCGCATACACATCATTGTAAAATGAGTCAGAATTCGAAGGGGTGGGCTCTCTTTTTTTTTTTTTGATGTCAAGGTGTTGCGGTGGATGAAAAACTGGGCAAGAAGGGCGATACATACGGTGTTGGCAGTGTGTATGTGAGCTGGTAAGCGCGTGTATGCCCAAACGAAGGGCCGAAAAACCATATGTACGCATCAGGGTTCGAGTCTCCACAGCAGGAAGAAGGGGGGTCCAAGCATACACGCCTAATTTTAACGACACCCGATATGCAGATCTACAAGGCACACGGGCGCAACGGGGATCTATGCAAATCGCGAGGACGAAGGCAACCCCGACGTGTGTATGGTGCGCCGTATATATCCGCCACATTACTAACTTGGCCCAACTGCCTTGTATATTCGGGGGTTGTCTTTGTCTGTCGTATTGAAATTGTAAAAAAAAAAAAAAAAATGAAAATGAATCGCCCCGAATGAAAACTGGTTCTACCATTGAGACCCGAACCCACAGCTCTGCTGTCGCCCATTTTCAGAGACGGAACTCCCGTTTGTAAAAGCAGGGCCATCCGAAGAATCATCGTATAGCGAATGTATGATCATATATACGCGAGAGAGTGTCAAATGGGATAACACAGGCGTCAAGGAAAAGAAGGCCCCGATAATATATCGGCTTTGGGTCTCATTTTTTGTGCGATTCTTGTTTGATGCGCAGAGAGATGAGCCCTTTGTGTCATTGCTCGTCGGTGAACGATGTCCCAATGTATTTCTATAGGGTGTTGAGGATCTATAAAATACTTGAGTTGATGCTCCATGCCGTGTGACCCAATACACGGTATTCACTTCGTCATGCTGAATCTTTTATTATAATTTTGAATGTCCTCGTAAAAAAATGAAAAAAAAACCGTCTAATCCATAGGAAAGAATTTAAGGTCTGATGAAAAATTGACTTTGGTACAAAGTTTTTGGCATAATTTATTCGTCCAGAATCGAATCCGATATATCTCATTCAATGGTTTAGTTAAGCTGAGACGAATATTCAACTCAGAAACTCCTTCAGATCTTTCAAATTCTGCTCTCACTCCGCGATCCTTAATCCAACTTAATCAAGTGGGTCGTCTCTTTCCTGCTGTTAAGCTTGGGTATTATTTGAAAATAAAATTAAACGCACCGAGCTTTAACGTAGCGAATGAAAATGAGAAAAAAAATCGTGAGCATCAGTCCTTGACCCAGAAAAAGAAACCAATGTCTGTTTCCAATTGAGGACAGAATTGGTGTGTGTGTATGTGAGTATCGCAGGTCCACTGGAAGATGCCACTTCAAAGTATCCGGACAAGTGCTAATTGGATTCACAAAACGAGAGACCGAGAGAGAGAGAGAGAGCGAGAGAGAGAGAGAGAGGGAATAAGTGAGTAAGGAGTGTTCCTAGACTTCATCGCGGAGAAGTTTCGAGTAGTCGAGCATCAGGCTGGCTGTGTGGCGACGAGACCTTAGGATGTTCCGACCAGAGGGATGCGGCGCCTCCTGGGAGACCCTCGTCGAAATATGGCGACGTCGCGTCGAAGCGAGAAACGCCACTTGCACGACACGATTTTTTTTTCCTCCAGACGTCTCGCACCCCACTTTTCCTCTTATATGTATTTATACTTGGATATTTATATAATATACACACATATATATATATATATATATATATATATATATATATACACAGAGGGCGGTGTATAAGTATACAGAGACTTTGCAGGGATACAGAAACGACAGTAGCACCCTGAAGAGCTTTAGGTATATAGCGTTGAGACGGCGATTCGTTCGCGTGAACGCGCTCGCTTAAGGGCCTGGTTTCCTTCGCGGCTATATATATATATATATATATATATATATATATATATATATATATATATAGCCGTGAACACAAAGTGGGGTGAATATTGATGGAGTTTGCCATCCCTCACGTTCATTCTATCGCTCTCTTCTCCACCCCTTCCATCAGCCCAGGGTAGTAAGTCTATGTAAAACCGATAATCTCGAAAGGTCTTTACGGCGTTAAATTGATACTTCGGGAATCCTGTTCCGGATCATATACCGCCTCTTTGCACAGCTATATATACATATTTCGACGAGTTTATACTGCCATCAGAATATGGTGTTTAAAGGCAAAAATAGAGTCAGGCTCGCGAAATCTTCCCTCAAAAAGACACGTGTCTCGTCTCATTTTCCCGAAGAATTATATATATATATATGTATGGTTTCTCTTTTTATCTATCTGCAATTATGCCACCATGTTTTTTTCAAAATCTATACGATGATTCAATAATATTATCAACGAGACAAATTAATTATTAATTTGTTTATTTTTTATGTTTCAGGTATGTACATTGAGAATCTTGTCCGATGATCCAACCATTCGACACTCGTGAGTAATGATAATCGCGTATTAATTATATAAAAATTGTAACTCCAATTATGGGAAAATCACCTCCTTTGTTTGGGTTTGGGTTCAGCAAATATTTCTTGCAATTGAAAAATTTTGACAAAATTCCCTATAGGCCAGCACAAATTAAATGAGCAGATATTCATTTATCTGGCTAAAATCCTTCTGTGAGCAAAATGCGTCTTGTTGGGTTTATCAAATCATTGCACACGTTTTATATAAAGAGCCCTCATATGGCACACACACACATATATTCTCCATACAACGAAGATTCCCAACGATATAGGATGAGACGCGCTTATACCCAGTCGGGTCAAGGGGTTACAGGGGCGAGGGGGCGACCAGTAGCAGTAGAGCAACGTTTCCTCTTTGGCGCCTCGCTAAGTGCATAAACGGGCTGCAGATTCGCCACGATCAACTGATGGACAATCATACCTCCTCATGCTCATCCCACACAGCGAATATTCTCCACATCCACACACACACACACACACCATATTCAATTTTGTCCTGCCAGAGACCAGAGAACTGTCTCTTTTTTTTCATTCAGATTTCCCATACAGTCAAACTGTTCACGCGACCCATGAACTCTTCTTCAGAAACAAAAAAATCCTCATGCTCAATCACTCGCCCCTCAATATACGGTCTGGCCTATTTTCATTCGGGCGGTAAAATATTGCGTAAAATATTGGTCCGATTAAAAAATATTCTAGAAAATGCTTTTCTTGATGTTTTTACTTATCACTAATTCCACTATATATACATATGCATAGTCATCGGTATATATATATATGGCGAAAGTGCACAATAAATCCTCCCTGTGGGGCGCTACCGCACTGTTTACCAGGAGGGAGCCAACACGTGTATTAGCCTCGTATAGAAATAACGGGGAGCAAGAGAGAGAAAGAGAGAAAGAAGGCGAGAGAGAGAGACGGAGAAGCGGAGCGGCGATATATCGAAAGATCGGATGACACTTTAAGTGGACGGCCTGATCTCGAATTATAGTTCTCGAGGACATAAAATCGCTACTGCCTGGTGCCCGTTTACCTAATCCTCGGGGATTAGCGGGACGAGCCATATATACCTTCGCGAGAAAAATGATGCTGCGCATATATATTCGCAGCATATATATATATATATATAGTTTAGATATTTGTGAACTTTATATATATATTTTTTTTCATCGTATCCGATCTGCACACAGAGCCTCTCGACTTTCCACAAAAACTCTTATATCTCTCGCGTACTTCCGACGTGTTAATCCGATGTAATATCGTCGAGGTACGTCAATCTGGCTGCTGTTTGCCTCTCGAATCTATGTGGAACCGCATCGTACTCTTGGCGCAAAAAATTCTCAACGAATATGCGAGAAAAACTTACACCAACTATATACATAACTCATAGAGTATATTATCCATCTAGAGAGAGAGAGAGAGATGAGCACAGGCTCATCTCTCACTAAATGACGAAGACGCGATGAGATCTCTCTGCGATACGCGAGAAAGATTCCCACGAAGTTGATGCGATGTTTTGAAGGACAAGTGAAAAGAGTGAGATACACACACACACCCATATATATATATATATATATATACACAGTAAAAGAGATGAGATGCGCTGACCGCGATGGGCAAATCGCACCGATGCTCCGGCGTGATTTGGTCGTGGTATGGTCGACGTCATTATATATATATATATATATATATATATATATATATATATATATATATATACGTAGCTGCAATGCATGCACTTCGCCATCATAATCTTCTCTGTATCTCACTGTACGTAAAATCCACGAAGTTCATGGTAACGCTTAAAACACCATCCGCGATTGATCGTGTGCTGGTCACTGTTAGGGATTCTAGAGGGATATATATGTATATATATATGGCTAGAGGGATACATATGTATATATATATAAATACATATATATAAATATGTATGTATGTTTGTACCTCAATGTACTGACCACTGTCCAGTGTCGGCTTGGGGCCACCACTCTCACCTCACTCGCGTTCTTTGCGCCCAGTGTGTTACTCTCTGATGCATTCTGACGTGTGATTATTGCACGCGGAGAGGCTTTTCTATGCATATATCTTTCTCTCTCGGAAGCCCGAGGATCTACGCCTGACTGCACAGCTCGCGCATATCACGCCATTACTCGTAGACGCGCGTTGTGTCCGTATGTGCGCATCTTTAGTTCCAGCGTAGATAAATTATAATGTATATATATATATATATATATATATATGTATGTATATGGTACCTATACATAACTCTTGATCGGAGAATTGATGGTGCGCAAAAAAAGAGGAATTAAAAAAAATATAAAAGCGATTAATATAGGCGGACGCATGTAAATTTTTTACTCTTACCCTTCGACCACATATATCTCTATATATATATATATACACATATATATCCTTACCAGAGACTATTTTTAAAGTTTAACCAGAGTACAATGCTCACTCCCACTTCCGCTTCATTTGCAGACCAATTTTTAACGTCTCTTTCCTCAACTCCATTTTACCCCCTGTCGTCTCTAGTCCCTTCGAAACTTACACGCGCACACCCCTGCACGAATAACGATATATACGTATGGGTAGCGTCTATATGGCATAGTTATTCTTTATTCATACGAGGTAGTTAAAGGGGTGGGAGATATGCCAAACTGTCTGTGTGTATAATTGCAGAGAGGGCACTCTGTACATACGAGAAACTGCGGATTCTATACATATTTGTGTCCATAATCTGTATCTGTGTGTCTGTGTGGGGGGGTTGTGCATGTAGGCGTGTAAAGGGGGTGAAAGTGCGGTAAGCGTTATGCCACGTGGTGAATCTCGCTTTCCCCGTCGGCGTGTTAAAAACGCGGGGAGAACGCGGCACATGGACATAAGTAAACTATATACTATGGAAAACTGAACTGCATATGTGATATATATATATATATATGCATATATATATACACACACACACACACACACATGTATGCATATTCACGTTCATCCAACGTGCATGTATCACTTTGCGTTTAAATGTGTTTGTTATGCACTCTCGGAGCTCTATAACCGATGTGCATATTTTCCAGACACATCGTACTCTCTATACAGACTGCATATGTGCTGCAGTCCCCTTACGTGGTAAAAATTATAATGCTCTCTCATCAGAGACAACGTGTTGCTCTTTGACGTACTCGCGATGAGAGAGAGTGGGGGAAAAAAAAAGTGCGTTTGTATGTGCGCACGCGTTTTACACGAGGGATCGTTTAGCATGCGAACAGCCCTTGATAAAAAGAACTGGAGAAAGCTGTACGGTGCACTTCTGAAACACACACACACACACATGGATGGACGATCCAAACCTCCCCAATCAGCTCCCTGGGAGACTTTTTTCCTGCATGACCCTCACAGGGGTTGACCACACTTTGTGTCAAACGCAAACATCACCCCGATTCGTAAACATCACTTTTACTGTAACCTATGCTTTGTCTCCTTCTATATTTATGTCGTAATGTTTTCCGGTTACAATCGCGATATTCATGTATCATATGCGAGTTGTATACTAAAGTTTGTAATATTTGAACTATATATATATATATGGATTATTATCGCAACGATCTCGAGTCGTTATCGGAAATCCATCTCGTCAACGAGATAACACGCACGATCAAATAAATCGTGTCATAGAACGGGGTGTCAAAGAAATGTTATGGCTATAATGCGAGAGAGAGAGACAGAGAGAGAGAGAGAGAGAAACTGAGTTAGTGACGTACTTGCGTACGTGATATTTTAATGATTTCGATCATTTAAATACAATTTAAATTAGCCTAGAATATAATTTTATGATGAATTTCGTATCAACTTAATTAAATAATAACCGCGATTGAAAATATAATTTCGTAATTATTTTTCGAGAATGAAAATTTCTATTCTCGCTATATGTGTCTACCAACATAATTACGTTGTAATTACAAGTTACATTATAATTTCGCGGTATAAATTCGTGCATTTATTTACACGCTAAGTGTCATGATGAATTATAATTGTAATAAATTTACTTAAAAATGAAAAAAACTAACTGGTTGGTAAACAGATATGGATTTTATATATATCTTTCGAATTAATTAGATAATATTAAATTATTCTCAATTGTGGTCTTTTAGTTATCGGATTATACGACGAAAATAACAATATGTGTTTCTCAGCGTATCATGATAATTTTATCAAAGCCTCGTAAATAATTTTAGATCTAAACAAATTTTGTCTCCTGCATAAAGAATCGTCAAATAAACTTTTTTTTATAAATTTTTCAATTCAGAACGTGGTATAAAAAATCGTCTCAACAAGGAAACTTTTTTGGTCCGCGTATTATACTGATGAAAAAATGGCGATTGTATTGTCACTGTTCAGTAATGGGAAAATGGGCCGTTGTTGATAAGCGTCTCCATCTCCTTTTCTTTCACTCGCGAAGCGTCTTTTCAAACCGCGGTGACTCGCAGGAAATGGATAATTTCAGAGTTTCGTTCCCTCAATACGACATATAAGTACTCGAGCACTCGACGGTGTCATTCGCAAGTACCAACAGCAGTTTTACGTAAGTCTGAAACGCATTCGCGACTCGATACACGGCAAGGTGTATATATAACATTGGACAGACCCATGTATATATCCATAGCGACTACAATATGCATATATATATATATATATCTTCAGAGAGTTAGAGAAAACAACTCCAGACAGAATATTATTATATATAATAATTCTCTCGCCCTCCCTGGACCGTTGACATCTTGATGATAATTCTCCAATTCACGCAGAGTGTCTTTCTCTCTCTTATATTAGTATACAATTGAAAAATAAATATTCGATAGATAAGCATAAAACTATGAAATCACGAGTAAAAAGTTCCAATAAAGAAATGAAAAAAAGAAAACTTTAAGCACTCAAAGTGTGTAAGTTCCAACAGTATATGTTGAACTTTGACAAAATATGTATGCAAGAACTACGCAGACGCTGCTTCGTACCTCATCATATACACATATATACAAACATGTATATATACATATATATATATATATATATATATATATATATATATATATGCATGTGGTTCTATCTCGAAACAATCTCTGAGAAGCATCAGATCTTTTGAGTGGCAGTAAAGCGACATATACATCGGACGAGAAGATAGAAAGAGGACATGGAAAAGCCAGTAGCACATGTGTGCTTTATACATTGGCGGAGGGATAGGGAGGATCATGTCTCGGAATATAAGAGAAGAAAAAAGGCCCAAGAGAGAAAAAGAATGAGCCACCTACACACATGTCGATTGTAGAAAAGAAAATGAAGAAAAAACTGCATCAGGATGAGATGCAGAGAATAAGCTCGAGAGGACTTTTAGGGCCAAATTACCAAAGGGATGCTTGGAGAAGGTCAGCAACGAGTTATCGCGACAAATACTTGTTATATTTTGTATCTACCCCTTTTACATATACGATCTCACTATATACGTACACAATATATCGCATGGACTAAAAATGCATGTATATAAAAAAAAAAATGTTCAAAATTAAACGTCCACATTGATTCCTTTAGTGCATAATTTTTCCTCGTTCACAGAGCAAGTGGCTTTAGCAATTTTCGATTCCTCACATATAGAGGAACTTTGAGAATGAGCACAAAACACGAGGGATCAGTGTGCAAGTTTAAATTAATATACTTTTTCCTTCTTTCCTTCAACAAAATATTGTAAGGTTTGCTTGATTTTAAAATTGTGTAGATTCGAATTTGTTTGGCTAAAAAATAATGGAAATTCCACAAATTAGAGCATCAATCTTGGCCAAATTTTATCACAATCATATTCAAATTATTTTTTATTGAGCGTGAAAATGTTTTATAAATTTCCTCAAAATTAAGTTAAAGATAAGTATCAGTTTATATATATATGTGTGTGTGTGTGTGTATCCGTACGTATATACATATACATAGCCACATGGAATATTATGTAGGCTGCATGGTAGGCGTGGTTTAAAAAAGGGGGCGGTACTGGGAGCTCGAAGTCTGATATCACATCTCCCCCACCTCCCCTTCTCACCTTCCGCTGCCAACCCGTTCGATCGCATCGCGAGAGAGATAAAAGTTCCGCGAGGCCGCGAGGCATCGAACTCAGGACCGCGGGCGCGGGATGAGTTCGCCTCGCGCCGAGGTCCTTTTCTCACCGAGACGCTCACACACACACACACACACGCCCACATTTAAGAACATGAATCACTTTGAATTGAATCGCCAAGCATATACATATATAACGATATTCTATGGTATATGGAATGTACATTGACGATGATATATAAGAATGATACATAAGACGATGATATATAAGAAGTGCTGCGCGGTGTGCGCTGGCGCAAACGAGAAATAGGACGTCGTTATAGAACGGATGTCATGGAAAGGAAAAAAGGGCGATGGGATTTTGCAGATATTCGGTAGAGATGTATATAGCTATGTACGAAAGGTAAAATACGTTTGAGTGAAAAGGAATTAGGTGTTTTATATATATATATATATATATATATATATATATATATATACTCGGATGATCTATAATTATTTTTTAAAATATATATCGAGAATGGGGCTGATAAGGGTCGTTCGTATTACTTGTTTCAAGTAACTTGATGTTTTCAAATTTTTATGATCAACCATATACATTAAACGGATTACAAAAAACATTTTACGAATTCGTTAAATTAAACTGAAAAGACGATCGATGATTTATAAATTTTAACGTCAAAGTGGTTAAAATGAAAATGTTAATTATAGCTCGTAAATTATAAACAACAAATTGACGAATCGACGAATCGTCCATAAAATTATAACAATTTTAAGCCACATCAACGGCAATAGTAGAATCGAGAGAAAAAAAAACAAATTATAGCGAGAGAAAATCATTAGTAAAGAATCACCCCTCTTAATGTCTCGTTGCGAGTCTACAAATATATATATATATATATCCAGCTGAGAGTACTTACGTAGTCTCGGCTTTTCTGTGTTTTTCGCAATGACGATCGGACAGACACGCGAATTTTTATATGAATATATGTGAAAAGCTCAATAGCACACGGCACCTCTGTATATAGAGTATACATATACATACCAGTTACTATATAAATGTGCAAAGGCTGCTGGTTTTAAAGGGCAAGTGGCGGGGAGGTAAAAGACGAGGGGGTGGGAGGTGACCAATGATATTTCTCGGCTTTATCTCGATACTTTTATCTCTCGCGGTGCTGCTTGGTTGCCGAGTTTGTTTTATACACGTTTATCATTGCGTATATATACATATATATATATATATATATATATATATATATATATATATATATATATATATATATATATAGGTACGTGTGCACATGGTAGAACTTCGCCTCTCTCTCTCTCTCTCTCTTTCTTCGCTCGCAGGGAAACTATTGACTCGAACAATGAGAAGTCGCGCGGGTGGACGGATCGTTGCCGGTGGAGGGGGGATGGTAAGGAGGAAGGGGGAGGCACTAGTGTGTGTCCAGCTGAGAGCAGTATCGTGGCGTGCTGACTGCTGACCAGTCGACAAACGCGGTGGAGGGGACTCTGATAGCGAGAATAATCACGATATACACACTCAACTATACTGTGTGTATTATATACATATATATATATATATATATGTATATATATATATATATGTATACTCTCCCACCTCTACACTCTACACTGCCTGGTCTCATTGCATTACCACGCGACTTTAATCGTAATAAACGGGGGGAGGGGCTACGATTTCTATTGTTTTTCTCATGTTTGCTCAGAAATGGTGAAAAATAATATCACAATCGTATCTCTGATCTGTTATCGTTGTCGACATATTTTTTCATAAATTTCATAATTATCTTTTTATTTAATTTTTTTTATTCTCATGATTTTTTCGTCTCAAAAATTGTTGGCAAAAATTGCCGGGATAATAAATCAACGTTTTTGGGTAAAAGGTACGCGAGACGATTGTAAAGTGAACGAGAGGATCACAGGATCATTTCACATATACGTCAGTCTCGATGAGCTCGTTTCACAATATACGGGATACAAATCCGGTCACAGGAAACGATTATTTTTTTTTTTTTTCAATTTTTTTTTTCTTATTATCGAATAGAAGAACCATTCCATCCGGTTTAAGCGAGCGAGTTCTCGGTCTCGTCCTAGCGCTCAGGGGGTACCAATCTTCATCTCACTCTTTTAATAAATACACACACATATATATATATATATATATATATATATATATACATATATACATATATATATGCGTATATATACATATATATATAAATATATATACATATATATATATACACATATATACATATATAGTATACTGTAGAAGAAACATCGTACCGAAGAGATAGGGACAGAGAGAGGGAAGGGAGGCTGCAACGACAGAGAGCACGACATGAGCATTCTCATGTAGCAAAGAACGAGCAATAGCATTGAAAGCGTGAAAACAGAAGCTCGAATATGTGTATGTATATATGTATATAGAAGCAAGAGATCGCGCAGCGGGGGTGCCATAAAAATATTTTTAGATATACGAAAGTCTCTTCTTCGACTTCTCAGCCCTTCTGATATTCCCGCGATTCGTTTTTCAAAGGTGTGGGAAGGGGAAGTCGAACAGAAAGTTTTAAAAGGAAAAAAAAAAAAAAACCAGTGACTAGAGGGTGGGCAGAAGGAAATGGCTTTTGGACGAATGATCGGAAGACGTTTGAGCCACATGCAACCGATGAATCCTCGACTGCAAAGCGCACTGTGCGAGTCTCTGCTTACGAGACAGACTCTTCGCTTGCATCCCCTCATCGTCCTCTCTCCCTTTTTTTTTTTTTTTTTTTTGCTTTCTCTCTCATTGCCTCCACCCGGCATGATGGGAACTTGAAAAAAAAAAAAAAAAAAAAAATCGAGAAGCCAATCTTTGACTCTGATGATGCTCAGTTATATATATATATGTCAAGTTCTTAGACGTTCCCTAGCATTTCTTTCAAGCTTCTTTCTCCTGGTAATATTTTACCATTGCCTCTCTTCATCTCTGTCTTATTTTCAAGAGAGCGGATACATGCTCCGCATGTATCGGTCGCACCGGGTGATTGGGACCACGTGTGACGAAGTTTTCTTACTTTTATTTTAATATTTTTTTTAAATCCCCTTCAGAGCTCTTTCTTGGTAGACACTTTGTCCCGAGTGTTATGCACACTCATTGCGAGTTGATTTAAGACACAGAGGAAAAGAGTCGTTTTCATACCATTTCTCGTAGAATTTTTGCGGTTTTTTTTTTGTTGTTGTGTGCCATAAAAAATTGATGATTTAATTTTTTGATTTGATGGTATTTCCAACTGTAGAAAATTGTAATTGCTATTGTTCTTCTCACATATATCTCGTTATTATATTTTCTAGACATTTTATTTTTTGTATTTATTAAACTTTTAGCAATCTGCGGTTAATTGTAGGAAAAAAAAATTCACCCACTTAATGAAAATAAACGTAAATTTTTACAATTAATTTGCAAAAATGTTAAAATCAATTTTTTTGTTGCACGAATTCCCTCGAATGTCCTGAGATCACAAAACGTTACGAAACTCTGCATTCTCTCTTGACAATACAAAATGTCAGTTAGGCAGATGATGTCGTCTCTCCTTGTTTCAAAAACTTCCCATTCTATAATTAATTGCAGAAAAAAAAATCTTCCACTTAACGAAAATTAACGTAAATTTTTACAATTGATTTGCAAAAATGTTAAAATCAATTTTTTTGTTGCACTAATTCCCTCGAATGTCCTGAGATCACAAAACGTTACGAAACTCTGCATTCACTCTTGACAATACAAAATGTCAGTTAGGCAGATGACGTCGTCTCTCCTTGTTTCAAAAACTTCCCATTCTATAATTAATTGCAGAAAAAAAAATCATCCACTTAACGAAAATTAACGTAAATTTTTACAATTGATTTGCAAAAATGTTAAAATCAATTTTTTTGTTGCACTAATTCCCTCGAATGTCCTGAGATCACAAAACGTTACGAAACTCTGCATTCACTCTTGACAATACAAAATGTCAGTTAGGCAGATGATGTCGTCTCTCCTTGTTTCAAAAACTTCCCATTCTATAATTAATTGTAGAAAAAAAAAAATCATCCACTTAATGAAAATTAACGTAAATTTTTACAATTGATTTGCAAAAATGTTAAAATCAATTTTTTTGTTGCACTAATTCCCTCGAATGTCCTGAGATCACAAAACGTTACGAAACTCTGCATTCACTCTTGACAATACAAAATGTCAGTTGGGCAGATGATGTCGTCTCTCCTTGTTTCAAAAACTTGCCACTCCATTCAAACAAGACACTCGACGACTTTTCGTCGCTTGTTTCATTTTTTCTTTTTTCCGTAACCGTATCGCGAATATTCGAAACGCACATCTGCGACCCCCTTTTTTTCATCGATACACAGAGAGACGAATACCATTTTTTTTTGTTCTCGAGTGCTCACGTGCTCTCTCGTTCGTATTGTTTACGATTTTCACGAGCAATTGATTTGCCATTGAACTCGGGGTTCATAGATCGATCATTGGATTCTCGATATACGCGAAGGACTCGGATGGGGTTTCCTCGTTCGATGGTCCATATACTCGATCCCTTTTTTTCTTCGTGTCTCTATAATATGTGCCATATAATATAGAGGGTATAGATGTATTTAATGGTGTACGTATAGAGAGGAGCCGCAAGTGCCAAGTCACGCCTTGACAAACAGGGATGTCAAACAGATGTCTGGTTTGCTGTGGGTATGGGCGAAGAGAGGCTTTGGCGCGTCGACCCACCAGGCGAGTTGATCGTCTCGTTTCTGTGAGACCCTCTCGGCGCTTTAACATTTACAATATAGATATATATCTACACGCTATTATATACGCTAAGAGGCGAGACAATCTTCTTCTTCTTCTCTCATGAAGCGTGTACAAATCGTGAACGTCATTCGGGTTCACGGTACGTCCGGGTTCCCGGACCAAGAGAGCGCCGATGTTACGAGATGAGACCCCCTCTGATGGACCAGCAGGAGTTCGTCACCGTTCTTCGACAATATTTCCTGCTTTTATGGCTCACGAGTTCGAGAACTTCTCTCTCTCTCTGTCTCTGTCATCCGCTACAGATATCCGGGAAAACAAAAATTCTGTTTATAGATTAATTTTGATGAATAAATTTTATGATTTTAAGTTAACTGTCACATGCTTTTGCTTTTGACAAATATGAAACTTTTATTATTTGAGTGACATATAATTTTTTATATCTTGTGCATTTTTTTTTTTTTTTCCCATTCTATTCAACACATGTGACCAGCATTTTTGCAGATGGTCGTTTTCAAATCCATCACGTTTTATACTTTTGAGAGGTTCACTAAAATTTCTATAAAAAAAATAAAATAATTACAGTTATTTGCGACTTTCGTTATCCGTATATTAATATATAGATTGGATGTCAAAACAGCATGGGTCAAACGTTGGTTACGTATTTTCCAGAGTCGACCAATGGATATATTCTATAGACGAATATGAACGCTGGTAAACGTGCGAAAATCTCGACATTGGTATTTCTCCCCCCCCCCCCCCTTTATTATACTCCGTATGTCGTGACATTCGCTACCCTCACACCTGGTGTGTCAATGTTCACGATTGACCGCCGGTTTTTCCCTCACCCACCAGAGTTTCGCAGCACATCGAAAGCACCAGTGCAAAATGAACAAAACGCCGAGAGAACAGGGAGACTGATCAGTTTTGGTCGCGCCCACGCTCTCTCTCTCTCTCTCTCTCTCTTCTCTGCTTCATCGGTGATTTTGACGCGAGACCGACATGTCCCGTGCAAAAGCTGCATTCGATGCGCTCATGCTGGCTTCAGTGGCTTTTCCAACCCTTCTCTATGCTCTCTCTCGCATTCTCCGCATATTCTCTATGGATATGTATATAATCTAGAAATGAACTCTGATAACCCTTTTTTTCCATTATGATATCAGTTCACAGTTAAAAAAATTTACAGTGTGTACAAAAATCGTTGAATCGTTCTTTTCACTGGATCATTTTTATCTGCGAATCTTCCAAAAAATTATAAATAAATAAAATCTCATTGATAAATTGCCAAGATTTGAATGAAATATTTTCATTAGAGTGTGAAAATAATTAATGATTCAATGCACAAAAAATTAATCGTTAAACGCCACCTGGGTGTTTTTCCTCTCGTTTGAGGGGTCAGAAAAATCTCAAAGGTCAAATAAGGCCTTGAAGGGTTAAGCTTGAGGGCGTTAAATATTTGAGAAGTGATTTAAGAACTGATCATTCATCATAGACCAAAACGGAAAATTCATTCATCCCTTTCTATACATTTGAATGATCTTCTTCGTCATTTCCTTCTCATAAAATTCGATGCTTAAAGTGCATGCACGGTGGAAAGGGAAAAAGGGTGAAACAAGCACAAAATCGATGTTTGTTTTAAACTAATCGAACATCTATCCATATGAATGCGCATATGCACATTATGTGCATTATAATAATAAAAGAGTCAAAGAGAGTGGCACTGGGGTCTCGTTCGAGGTCTCTGACTACACGGGGGGGCATCTAACTCTCTCACAAGGATCATTTTTCATGACGCATTAGTCCCGCGAGATAACCTCTCTCTCTCTCTCTCTCTTTTTCTCCTTCATCGCCTCTCATATTCCCTTTCTCCCCCCATTCTCACCCGTGTGCGCGAGGAGACCGATCGCCCTTATCCTAACTATAGCATCAGCTCCCGGCTTCAAAGTTATTAAGCTCAACAGCAGCAGCACCACCACCAACGAAAAACAATACTGTCTGGCGAGACTCGCAATAACATCGTTTTGTTTATACATTTATCAAAGGCAGACACAGTGGAGGGACTGAAAAAAAAAAGATTGTTTAACGCGTGTGTTGTTTGATGTTGATTTCATGATGTTTTGGTGTCAGGCAAGTAATCTTTCGATACTAAATGTATGGGAAGATCGACTTGAAATTCAAATGCGATGATGAACCACCCACGCGACCAACAAATGGCATTTATCGTCGTTATCGCAAGCCGATGTTTATTATATGCTCGAAATGATATTTAACGTCTACTGATCGTAATATTTCCCATAAATATGATCGACGTAATAGCCTTAAAAAAACCATTTAGACTGTCAATGATACTTGAAACATTTTCGATTCCTTTTTTTTTTTTAACAGATATGAAATTATTATCAATTAATCGATTACTAAAATTGAACAGTTTCAATTAATTTGTATGATTCTTGTCAACGATTGAATTCAACTAGATCAATTTATTCATTCATCCATCTATTTATTTATTTATTTATTTATTATGCAATTCATCAAAGGCAGACACAGTGGAGGGACCGAAAAAAAAAAGATTGTTTAACGCGTGTGTTGTTTGATGTTGATTTCATGATGTTTTGGTGTCAGGCAACTAATCTTTCGATACTAAATGTATGGGAAGATCGACTTGAAATTCAAATGCGATGATGAACCACCCACGCGACCAACAAATGGCATTTATCGTCGTTATCGCAAGCCGATGTTTATTATATGCTCGAAATGATATTTAACGTCTACTGATCGTAATATTTCCCATAAATATGATCGATGTAATAGCCTTAAAAAAACCATTTAGACTGTCAATGATACTTGAAACATTTTCGATTCCTTTTTTTTTTTTAACAGATACGAAATTATTATCAATTAATCGATTACTAAAATTGAACAGTTTCAATTAATTTGTATGATTCTTGTCAACGATTGAATTCAACTAGATCAATTTATTCATTCATCCATCTATTTATTTATTTATTTATTTATTATGCAATTCATCAAAGGCAGACACAGTGGAGGGACCGAAAAAAAAAAGATTGTTTAACGCGTGTGTTGTTTGATGTTGATTTCATGATGTTTTGGTGTCAGGCAAGTAATCTTTCGATACTAAATGTATGGGAAGATCGACTTGAAATTCAAATGCGATGATGAACCACCCACGCGACCAACAAATGGCATTTATCGTCGTTATCGCAAGCCGATGTTTATTATATGCTCGAAATGATATTTAACGTCTACTGATCGTAATATTTCCCATAAATATGATCGACGTAATAGCCTTAAAAAAACCATTTAGACTGTCAATGATACTTGAAACATTTTCGATTCCTTTTTTTTTTTTAACAGATATGAAATTATTATCAATTAATCGATTACTAAAATTGAACAGTTTCAATTAATTTGTATGATTCTTGTCAACGATTGAATTCAACTAGATCAATTTATTCATTCATCCATCTATTTATTTATTTATTTATTTATTATGCAATTCATCAAAGGCAGACACAGTGGAGGGACCGAAAAAAAAAAGATTGTTTAACGCGTGTGTTGTTTGATGTTGATTTCATGATGTTTTGGTGTCAGGCAAGTAATCTTTCGATACTAAATGTATGGGAAGATCGACTTGAAATTCAAATGCGATGATGAACCACCCACGCGACCAACAAATGGCATTTATCGTCGTTATCGCAAGCCGATGTTTATTATATGCTCGAAATGATATTTAACGTCTACTGATCGTAATATTTCCCATAAATATGATCGATGTAATAGCCTTAAAAAAACCATTTAGACTGTCAATGATACTTGAAACATTTTCGATTCCTTTTTTTTTTTAACAGGTACGAAATTATTATCAATTAATCGATTACTAAAATTGAACAGTTTCAATTAATTTATATGATTCTTTTCAACGATTGAATTCAACTAAATCTATTTATTCATTGATCTATCTATTTATTTATTTATTTATTTATTTATTATGCAATCAATCCGATTTTCATTCACATTCGTGAAACTTTGGGAGAATGCATTTGAATCTGCGGGATGCTGGCAACTCTGGCGTTTGTAAGTGAACGGACGTGAATCCCCGAGGGCGTACAAATACTTTCGATACGTGCTTCCGGCGTGGTGCTGCATATATATTGCATCCTAGCCGCTGGAGAGTGTGCAGTTGTGCATTTGCCTATATGTCTCTCGTCGCGTATTGTCTACACGCATGCACGCGCGGTCCGACACACGCACGCACGCACAGACACATGGACACACGGACACATATAAGCGATTGCAGGGACTATTTCAACTGCACCGACATCCATTCGAGAGTGTCGATAGCTTGAGCTCCTATCAAAGCTGATAAGCCGTCGCTCTGAATGCGATATCATATATATGCATACGCAAGTACCGAGGTCCAGAGGAGAAAGACAAAACAGCGAGTAACCAGCATTCATATGCAATTCTAATACAGTGGGACGTCGCCTCTGTAATTAATAATAATTTTTTTCCTCGCACTTAATACCCGACACTTTTCTTGCGATCGTGCCATATAGCCAGGACTACTGGTCAGTAACTCTTAGCATTACCTCGCGCGTTCAAACTGCGTGTAACAATTATTATTATTATTATCATTATAATTATAGATCTTGATTGTTCTACCACGTACAATATTGAGGGGATATAAATATAAGCGAAGAACGATAAAAATTCCACGATTAATAATAATAATAATTGTCAAGAGACTGTTCCTTCCGCAGCGAATTTTTGGCCACTCGAAGAACGGTCGAATTACGAGGGAAAAAGTAAACCATAACGAGAAAATTGACGAGATTTGAGTTTAAATAAATATTGCCAAAGAAATCGCTCATTAACCCGCGCGTAGTTCGCATATTCGTTTCACACATCCGCTTCCGGTCGTTCGTATATAACCCAATAATCAGTCGAGCGTGTGAGGACAAAATATGCGTACGGCACACACACACACACACACACACACACGAATATGGCGGGAAAGAAAGAGTGAGAGAAATGATTGCGCGAGGACAAACAGCGGGGGTGGAGAAAGGAACGTGACGTCGCGATTCCTATAGCGAGGTGGGGGTGATGGAGAAAAAAAATCTCGGCGTATTTGTTTAATTATCAACCGGTAGCGCATTAACTCGTTAATTGAGCGTCAGACGAGCAGCATTGTACCCTGCTGACGCCCTTTGTGTATCGAGGCAGACGGCTAGAGGTCTATGTGGCACTACTATAGATATAGATATACATTAGAGAGAGAGAGAGAGAGAGATGCTGTGTGGGAGTTGGTCCTCTCTATATATACTCGAATTTCTTATTCCCCTCTGATTCTTCCTGTTAACCTCCCACCCCTCGCTGATCTAAAATATATCGTGCATATATATATATATGTATACGACGATCTCCTGCTATTGCTCCTGTTTGCCCATGAAATTCTTTGTGCCGGCGGTCGATTTAAATATATTATTCGTGAAAGTGAGAGGCAACGATATTTTTTCTTTTTTTTCCCCCGTTGGCATATGTCGCGTCTCTCGTCGTTTTACGTGTGCGTCTCTTTTGGCAGCAGGCAAGCACGAAAACACACGGCGGTGTTAATCGTATGCAAAACGCAAATTAGAACAATGAGTGGGTGGCCATTATACAATATAATATATTATACGTTTGGTCTCTCGATGGAACAGAAGGATTTTTTGAATGACATTTCTATGGCACCAAAAAGCCTCATGACCCACGCGCATTTTTTTTTTTTCGAGTTATATGTCACAGCGTCCTTTTGTCTCTATTTATTTTATTTTATTTTATTTTTTTTTACCGGTAATATAGTACATGCAGGATCCGATTCGCAAACTAACGCTGACAATTGAGCGAATTTACCACGATAGAACACGAAGAACGCAGCACTCGCAAGAGACGAGCTTAGGTTAAACGAAAATTATTGCATAATTAGCTATGCCTCGACGTCTTTCGGAATAACGAGGTTAACTGCAACGAAACTTTTTCAGACATATTTTTCATTCTCTCGGATGACAAAAAAATTCCTTACGCTACTTTTAGCCCTAAAAATATCTCGATCCGTACAAATGAATCGTCGACTAATTCATAGCTTCTGGGATTAAAAGTCAGCCCGTATAATACAAAAAAAAAGAAATTATTTCTCATTTAAATTTCATTGAGAATAAAATTTTTCATACGTCATGGCAAAGAGTTCAAGTATCCTCTTCGTATTAATGTAATTCCTATTTTTCATTCGACTCGATAGCCCCTTAATAAAATTTATACGTAATTTTTTTCATTCTCGTATTATCGGTATTGTGAAATATGGGAGAGGGAGATATGACATGAGGGTAGCTCGTTCGTAAAAGTTGTCATAAATATTCCCTATTCTTTGATTTGAACTTTGCAGCGGGGATAATGAGAGGATGGAAGGGCAGAGAGAAATAAGGCTATGTATCGGTTAACCAAAGATACGAGAGAGACGTATATTTATTTATAAAGTAACGAAGCTAAAGTATATCGGAGTGCTGATTAAATTAGGATTCATATACTCGTTGAATAATCGATAGGGTGGTTGGGGAAGAATACATATATATATATATATATAAAAGATAGATCGTCATTGGCAGCAGGGTCGTTAACAAATATCTTTCACTCCACCCCCCCCCCCCCCCTCCCTCTCTTCGCTCTTATCCACATCGGCATGAGTCAAATATCTCTCGAATGCATCATATAATATGTCGTATATATATATATTTATATATATATATTTCGTTCCTATGCAAAATCACGAGTGCCACAGTTGCTTTAAATCCTCAGCCAGAGTACAGCGAATGCACCAATGCAACCACACTGCGATGGCGTTGGGGGTGCTCGAGGATATCGGCTCACCCGCCTCTCCATACTGACGATACTCCAATTCAATTCAATTCAATTCAATTGAAAGACGTTACGCGCCCAATGAAACTCGACTTCGATATTCATTATCCAGCGATGCATTAATTATCATATACCCACCAGCATATCAAATATTTTCCATAAATACTCATTTCACCTCATCCACCATCACGTATCTGTTGAAACTTTTTCGAGGCTCGACCCCCCCCCCCCCCCCCCCCCCCTTCACCCACCTCCCCATTCGAACTAATGTGTGGATGCAGAAAATGTGTATATGTGAAGAATAGTTTATTGAAAATTCACCATTTTTCATGCATAATGCTTATACTCGACTGGAATTATATAGATATATATATATATAATATTTCTTTTGTTATATATACGCCTGAAACAGCGATCATAATTATTTTTATTTTTTTTTATCTTTACCACGACGAGAGAGAAAATTCGAGGCTCTGAATCGTGACCGGACCACTCGATCGAAGGGAAACCTCGTTCTTGTATACCCTCGTCATTTTTTTTTTCCTCCTCCAAATCAACCCCAATTTTCATCCTTGTGTCCATCGAGCAGGGAGAGCACCAAGCATCCTTTTTCTCGACTCGAGGGTCTTTCAGCATTATATACACTATATATATATATGTGTGTGTGTGTGTGTGTGTGTGTGTGTGTGTGTGTGTGAATGTGCGAAACGATATACACACGGTGAAAATTAGACGCTCGCGGGCGAGTTAAAATAATTAAAACGTCCCGGAGAAAAGACAAAAGCCAGTTACCTACCCATCTCGTGTGGTTTTGCAGCACTGGGAGAGAGCGAGAGAGCATAGGCATGATGATGTAAGGGTATACTATGTAGATAGAAAAGGATATGATGGGAGCTACAGAGAAAGAGAGAGAGAGAGAGAGTCCAGATGAGAAGAGAAAACGAGAAAACTGGAAAGAGATGGTCTGGGTCTGGAAAAGGATAGACGAGCGAAGAAAAACACAGACTTGATCAAAGTGAAATACGTATTGCCAGCCATGTGGGTAATTATCCTGGACCTTTGCATTAACCCCTTTGCGGCGCCACCCCCTTTTCGCCCTCTTCCCCTCTCGCTCTTACACCCGAAGCGCGCCTTCCTATGTTTCCTCTCGAGCTTCGAGCTCAGCTACTCTTCCCCCCCCCCCCCCCCTCATACTACCACCACCCCCGCCCTTGCAATATCCAAATCCACGCAGCCGCGACGTCCGCCTTCGCTTCACGGTGGGCTTTGCATGGACTCTGCCCTGCTCTTTCTACTTCTTTCTCTCCCATTCTTCTCTTTTACTTTCACCTCCCTTTATCTCATCTCATCCTCTTGAGGGCAATCTATGGGTGTGTAAACTACACATAAGTATGCGGTATGGATTTTTTGATAAAATTATTCGTTGCGCGCAAGACGCAAACACTCTGTTCTTGTATTTGACGAAAGTCCAAAGAGTGCCGTGCCACCTTATCATTGGTTCTGACGTTCATTCGAAATATACAATATTCTGTGGAGATCGCGGAGAAAATAATTTAATTAATCGGATTGAGAATTTTAATGGCTCTGCCTCGCAAAATAATATCTTAAGTGAATTAATACAGCTACTCGTGCCTCCCTTTAACATGACGTTGTCTGGTGTGTTTAGGACGAATGACGAAATATGGCCGAAATGATAACCGGTTGAAGGCGGGGTGAGGGCTGGACGTAGAAGAGAGAGAGAGAGAGAGAGAGGAATTCTGTGGGAACGCGGATAAAGAACCGTTGGGTGGAGCAACAGAGACACACAAGGCACAGGAATGGATCAGTATAGGTTTTTCCAGGGGGATGAAAGCTAAAACTCTGCTATAGCTATATATACATATATTTGTACTGCAATGTTCTATACATACCGATGGGGGGGGGGGGTGTATAGGAGGATGAACAGAAACGAAACTCAGTCGTCGAAAGAGCGAATATGAGCGAGAGAGAGAGAGAGAAAGAGAGAGGGATAAAAAGAGAGAACCCTAATTAGCTAAGTAAAGCCGGGGCATTATCACTTATTTTCAACCCCTTCGCGCACCAAACTCTCGTCTCTCTCTTCCCCCTTACTCTCTCGCTTTATCCCCGTCTGCGTTCTTTCCAATTACCCAACGAAATGCCAAGTTCTCTTCTTGATTGTAACTTTGCCCTGACGATATACAGGACGTAATGTATCTCTTACTACCTCGCTGCTTTTATTGAGACTCATCGTTGTCGTCCTCGCTATAGATCCTGCAATATGCGGGGAGTTGGTGAAGTTCTTCACGGGCACACCCGCATCAGTTGCCATATACCATCCACCGCAGAGAAAGCAGCGCGATTCGGGAATCTTCTCACACTCGTCCCACTCGATCCAAACCCAAACGCATCAGGTCTCAGCCCCGCATTCCCGCGGCTTTATACCCCAATATGGCGTTTACCAAAGTGAATTCGTTTTTTCTTCGTGTTTACCTGCGGGAAAACTCTCGTCGATTCACGAAGATCAATTCAGCCCTGTGCTGATAGCAAGAGTTCATGTAAAAGCACGCTCGACTCAGATGGATGAGCTGCAATGGCACACTCCGCCCATCAAATGAAATTGCATCATCGTCGGTCTTCCCTGGCTCGCACCGATTCACGGGCTGATGAGTGTGCACTGGGTTAAAGTGTCGGTAGTCTCGCACTCATGGCTTATGCGGACACATTGAAATTCACTTTCTAATGGATAAAAGCCACCCCCCGCCCCCCACCGACCCACTCCTACGGCAAGCAGAGTCAATATACACCCTTTGCTATCTATTTGTGCGCATCGTCGACATAGCCCACCTAACACACGAGGGAACGATGTTTTTAACATTCTCGGCTATGGTTCACCCGCCATTAAACCCCCGTCGATGCGTTTTACCTCCATTTCGCATATCATACGGAGGAAAAATGAGAGAGAGAGAGAAGAGACTGTGTGTCAGCGAGAGGGATGAAGTGGGAGAGGGAGATTGGAACGGAGTGGCTCAAAAAGTCTGAGGTAAAATATGATAAAATCATGTGCCTTTGACGGATAGATTCCTGATTATTGATAAAGATAATTAAGCGGGAGTCCGTATTATATATACAAATGTATGTATCTATAGCCAGCTCGCTGGATTTTGCTTCGGGCTCCGCCGACGCGCGCAACCCTTTGATTCACGAGGCAAAGCCCATCCCACCCGGTATTAACGGGGCGAGATGCGACGTCGCAGAGCAGCTCATTCCCTCCACGGATGCTTTGAAATCCTCGGTTGGATAAGCGATTTTCAGCTTCTGCCTTTGCCTCGCTTCTATTTCCTCTCTTTCTCTCTCTCTCTCTTGCTCTTGGCTTACCTTTCTCACCTATCCAGCATGCCTGGTCTTGGTTACTTTTCTTGTGTGTCCCCGAGAGTTGCATCAAAAGTAGACATATTCTAACCCTCATTCAGAGAAAATAATTTTTGAATTTACAAGGGAAAGGTGGACCAGACGAGCCCATTGTGACAAAAGACTCGCATAAAATTCTGTATAATCTTACAGTCCGTATGTCAATTAATCGTTATACAATAAATACTATGAGAATTTAAATACTCAAACTATAAGCCACACGCGTAGTTCGTAACCGAGTTTTCCCCAAATATTTGTCTCGAAATGTCAGGAGCAAAGTTACAGGCTTATCCTGCGAGTAGTCTGGGTATATTAGAATAATTCCAAGATCTGGCATGTATCTGGCACCAGCATATACATTCTTCTCTCCCCTTATGTTTCGTCCGTTTGGTCTGCGAGATGTATAACGTAACGTTTAAACAAAAACCCGAGGGATCGGTCTAAACTGGATCCACGTTTCTCGACGTTTCGTGCAACCCTTCGTTGGGTTCTACGTTCCTTCGGACTATATGCGAAGGGTGAGACCCTTCGGCGTTGTCCAGGCAATTCCATATATACATATATATATATATATATTGTAATGCCTGTTGTAACCCAATATACAATGAGCAAGTAATAATTTAAAAGACGTACCAAAATCGATAGGGCCTGGCTAATTTAACCACTACATATACCGTTGAACTTATGGCCGTATTCACAGTAGTCACTCGAGTGTTTCTTTTCGTAAGCCCTTTAACATGGAACACAAAGCTTCCCCATGCGTCGACTGGATAAGTAGTAAAGCACATCATAGCGACTTTCTTATCTATCGAGATCATAAGATCGTTCGTCCGGAATGCAAAAAGTGGGGGATGAAGGTGAGTATCAAGTTACGAGAGACTCTACTGTATGCGCGTACACGCGATAGGTATCAGGTCTCGTCTACATGGGTTTTGATTTCTCTGATCAACGCCAGCAGGCAACCAATCTTCATACATGCTCTGTGTCTTACACTCGATTTTTTCCCCCTCCCTTTTCCCCTGGCATAGGGATAATATATATAGATAGAGTCGAAGTAGCATCAGCGCGCGCGACCCGGGTCACCACCTCGACTGCATATGTAATAATCATCGCAGCTCAACGCTGACTCATTGATTTCGTTAGCAGATACTACGTCGAGTGTGGAATTAGCATTTCTTTGTTTCGAGCCTCCATTCTCATCCAATTTCTCCGTCTCACTGTACGTTGTCTCCCTCCCTCGAATATATATATATATATACGCATCTCCTCAGTTCCATCCCCCTTTTTGAGAGACCCCTTCCGGCTGTTCCCTTTGGATAAGTCACTGTGGCTGGCAAATTTTCCCATCAAGAATCCATATACCTTATTCTTCTTTTACTCTTTTCACGCTCTGATCCTCCAACAATTCCTCCCCCTCTCGCGATTCTCTTTTTTCTGTTTCTCTCTCTCTCTCTAGCCTCTCTCCTCCACCGTCGAGCACCCAACGCTTGCTTGCTTTCTGCTCTCGGATCGTTATCGAATGTATCGTAAATCATCCTTTCCGTTCGTACGATTTTAAGGTAGCTACGTGCGCAACGAGTGCTACACGCGCCAGCACCAATAGCTCTCTCGCGCCCAACATCATACACACATATATATATATATATATATATACGTGTATATACATATAATTGTATGCCATATACACCTTCGTTCGGCAGCGATCCAGCGTTCTGCGTGCGGGAAAACGAGTCTTTCTTTATCGCGAGACGATATAAATCAATTCCGGCTAGCACATGGGTCTACATACAGTGTATATGTATGGATGTTTATATATATATATGTATATACATAATGTGTAACTCTTTCTTTGTGCGGGGATGTCTTTCTTTCGTTTCTATGTCGAGAGGGGGGAAAAATCGGCCGAAGAGAATAAAAGTTTCCTCTTGGCTCGGCATACATGCCGAGAGATTATCTGTGTGAAGATTTTTTTTCCATCGCTTATTTTCCCTCACTATACAAGTCTCATAAGGTTTGGAGAAAAATTCTTTAATTCCGTTCTCACAGAAGGAGATTTACGTATGTCTATGTGTGGGTTGTGGATATGCGCGCGCCCGTATGTGTGTGTGTGTGCGTGGGGAAATATCATCAGTGAAGTACTACGAGGAGTTTTCTTCGAGTACCGAGAAACGCTTATAAGCCCTCGGTGAATTAAATGCGAAGAAATTAACGAAATTGAATTAACCACGATGGGAGTTTTCATTATCGGGAAAATTGGCAATTTTCCAGTGCTAAGAGCCGTTCCCATTTTGCTAAGCTCTTCGAGTTCTTAGCGCTTTTCCCTCCCCTGTGTAAAGCATATCGATGTATATATAAAATCTATATATATATATGCTCAATTCCATTACAATGGAGGATGGGGCTCGAATGTAATCGTCATGGAAAATTCTCCAAGGCCTCTCGTGGTTAATCGGTGATTACGCACACACGCATCTGTTACGAATGACGCTGAAAATTTGCTAAATAAAATCCATTTTTTTAGCATGTGCACGATACACGAATTATAAGCCAAACTATGCAACTCAATGTAAACGAAAAATCGATAATCGATTAAACGGAATTTAATTGAGGAATCATTTTTTTTTTTTTTCTGTATCGAAAATCAGATCTTACTCATATCTCTGCTATAAAGAATGTTCGGCGGGAGATACACGCGAAGAAGCGAGAAGAATACGAATTCTATCTGGCATCAGTGCCGACAAAAGCGTTCATCGCGTTACTGCGGCGACAATTAATTTTTATTATCGGCACTGGAATCCGCGCTAATTGCGATACAATGAAAATCGAAGAGAGATGACGAGCCGCTCCACTACGATCAACTATCGCTATATATACAAATACTAATATACTGGTTGACTCGTTGGTCGATCGTCGGTCGCTTAGTCATCTTTATAATTAACCTTTTATTATTTGCTCCTTGATAGAGATATTCTGTTCGGAGAAAATCGTCCGATGTTCGATAAACATATAAAATCACAAACCGGAGATACGCTCTGCCTTTTTCACTTGTCTTTTTTGCCAGGCAGTTCTCCAACTGCATCGAGAAGAACGGATTTATCTGACTCTAATAAAATTGGATTCCAATAGAAGAAAAGTTTATCTCAATGCATTAAAATTTATTATTTCCATAAATCTTACTTGATTAATTTGAATCAATTCAAATAGATCAAGAATGAGTTAACTTAAATCGATCCTAAAATATGGAGAAATTGACATAAATTGAGATGTATATTTTTTTCATGCTCATACTTTGAGTTTTATTCTCTCTGTCAATCGCCAAAACGATCGTCGGCCGCTTAGTCATCTTTATAATTAACCTTTTAGTATTTGCTCCTTGATAGAGATATTCTGTTCGGAGAAAATCGTCCGATGTTCGATACACATATAAAACCACAAACCGGAGATACGCTCTGCCTTTTTCACTTGTCTTTTTTGCCAGGCAGTTCTCCAACTGCATCGAGAAGAACAGATTTATCTGACTCTAATAAAATTGGATTCCAATAGAAGAAAAGTTTATCTCAATGCATTAAAATTTCTATCTAATTTTTTGTATTATTATTTCCATAAATCTTACTTCATTAATTTGAATCAATTCAAATAGATCAAGAATGAGTTAACTTAAATCGATCCTAAAATATGGAGAAATTGACATAAATTGAGATGTATATTTTTTTCATGCTCATACTTTGAGTTTTATTCTCTCTGTCAATCGCCAAAACGCCAAATCCCTCAGTTACGTCTGGTAATTCTGCCCATTGACGTCGTCGACACCCTTTGCCATTTACATCTCCCAGTTTTCCACGGAGAATCTCTCTTGAGAAATATCAACGGAGAGTGTTCTGATTAGACGTAGAATTAATGATTCGAAAATCAATACAGCCACGACCGCCTATAGGCCTCTCCCTTCGTTGGAGTATTAAGACACACTGTGGGCTTTTCTCGAGGTGGGGTGTGCGTTGATGACAACCCAAGACAGAGAAGGCTCGATAGACAAAAAGACAAAGATAGAAATTGTAAGAAGCATTGCAAGTACCAGGGAGAGAGAGAGAGAGAGATGTGAAGATGTAGACGCGATACGAGAGGAAAAAGGAGGGAAAACACCCTTATATATATATATATATATATATATATATATATATATATATATATATATACATGTATACAACGATGGTCGTGGCTTTGTAAGACAGAGCGAGGCAGAGCCATAAGTAAGGGAGGAAGAAGAAGGATTGTATGAAGAGTTTGAACGCGGAAAGCTCCGATCTTCTATATATACATATATACCTATAGTATTTTGTCACCAAACCCTTCTTCGCCCCTTTGATAACTAATTAGTGTTTTACCCCCACCGTCGTCACTTTTATCGTCCCAATCAGAGTCTCCTATAAGGCTCTGATCGAGGGTTGGGAGATCCACCACCCAGGAGTTTGGGGGATGCGACCTCGGGGTGGATCAGGGACCGCGGAAGAAAACCCCTTTCGAGTGGGAAATGGAGAGAGAGAGAGCAGCATCGACGTTATACCAGAAGGCCTCATCGTGACAACCCCCAAAAAGATGGGGAATCAAAGGATTCTCAGTGTGAGCGAAGCGCCAAAAGTGCGAGTGAACGAGATAGGTGCTATCACGAAGAAGGGATGAAATATATAAGGGCTGAAAAGGGGTATGGAACGGGAGTATGGAAGAGTAGCCTGAGAGTAGCTACTCCCTCATTTCAACCCTCGCTCAACTCGTGTTACACAAGACACCCCATCCCCTCCCTCGTGCTTTATATTTATATATATATATAGTACATGTACACATAGCGAATCTGCGAAATCGAGGGCGACTCTACGAAGAGGATGGAGTGAGACGAGAAGTGTGTCGGGTTGGAAGCGAACGACGAGATTTTCGATTTTATTCCCAAAGACTCTCAGACTTTTTGATCTATGTGATTATATGTACGTAATACCGCTATAGGTATATTATAAAGTTCCCTCTGAAAACTCGTCGCGGTCATCAGCGCCGTAATGGTCGCCAGAGTCCTTTCAATGTCTGCAATTAGTCGACCGAGTATAATTATCCAACTAATACGTATATGTATATATACATAGAGCAGCGTATCTTTTATAATAAAAAGAATAAAATTTTTCGCTAGAATAGACTTGGGTTATATTCTCCGATCACGCGAACAATTGTTCGCAATAAAGATGACCAGTTGAATTTCTTTCGTGTTTGTTGCTACACGTGTTTCATTATTTTTTCTATATAGATGATTTCCGAATGTACATTTGGTACGATAGTCCATTTAGTTTCACGATGCACCGACGATTTTATTGTAGAGTTTTTATTTATACATTATCATTTGTACCTGATGATGGATATACGGTGCGTGAACGCATGATGTAGGAATGAGTAAACTGGAAAGAGGAGACACATATATATGCAGGGTCTATCTGACGGAGTTGAACAGACACCATAAATATCGTAAAGTTCTTATATTTTCATCACGGCCATCATTAAAATTTATGTTATGATCAGAAGTGCGCGTATATATCAGCAGAGAGACGCAGTGTTACCGCTCCACCGTCCGCCGCAACGTTGAAAATGGCGCGTGGCGTCACGGGGGTAGCGAGGGCGTTGGAAAAGGAAAAAAAAAAAAAAAGAAAGCAAAAATAGGGATGGAGAAGACTCTGTGTGTGGTGGTTGTCGGAACGCGGAGAGGTGGTAATATTGTAATCTATGTGTGAAAGAATGCGAAAAGAGGAACGAGGAGAATAAGCCACGAGTAAGAGTGAAAGAAAAAAGATAGATGGTGCTGCGGTGGGATCGGGGATTGGGTGAGAAAGATGAAAAAGTGGCCTGAATGGCACGAGAGAGCGCCTCTACCGGTGGGGAGACTCAATGCTGTAAGGGTGGTATATAGTTTTTGGCGGGGATCGTGATAGCCCTTGATGGTATGGGGTAAAAAAAAAAGCCTCGAACAACGGGTGTACTACAAACACCCCACGTAGAGAGATGGGGTGCGTCCCAGTCAAATCTATCGAAGCAACGAGAGTAGGCACCGCGTGTGTGCCTCCATGTACGTATATAGAGGTGAAGAAGGGTGCCAAAATGTGTGGGCGTATGAAAACAATGATGTCTGTACTAAATCCTTGTGCCTATATTCATTTTTTTCCACAGGGTGCCATTAGAAACCCTGCACGACGAGCCATCATAAAAATATAGCTCTCCCCTTCTCATATATCCTATATATAGATATAGTCACTCAATGTAGAAAATATACGCTATATTTTGTACGATCTTTGCTCTTGTCCTTTCTGGACCAAAATCAGATTTCGTGTGTACACATTACGCCGCTTCATTATTTCCAGTCACTTTCCAATACCAATTCTTGGACCATATTCCAAATTACTAAATGGCATAATAACTCAATTACTATATAGAAAATTGTTACTGTACGTTGTATTATTTTATTCTCAATTCACTGTATGATTCGATGGTATGGGATGGATAGTTAATTGACAAGCCTATTTGTCACGGATGCCTTTGTTTTTGAGTTTCGCGAATTCGCTTCATCGAACGTCTATAGATATTAACTCAGAAACAGCAGCCGCGTTAGGTCTGACGAAGTTTGCAGACTATAGATCGGTAAATTTGGTAGATGGAGTTGAATTTCCAAAATATGTATAGCGATCATCCATTGGACGATCGGGTATGAACAGCCTGGTATGCAGCAGAGAGAGAGAGAGAGAGAGTCCCAAATCGTTGTGTGGGGCGCGCACGAAAGGATCACAAAGATGATTGGCTTTGACGTTGAAGGCCCATTGTCGCCCGTTGGACCGCGTCAAATCGAAATGGCAAACGGTAACTCGATTTCTACGGATTGCCCGCCGATTGTGAATTATATTTCTCTTCGTGTTCACTTGCTGGCAATATACGTATATTCGTGTGTGTGTGTGTGATGGCCACGCGGTGCCAGTCGCGCTTTTATCTTCCATGTATATATATATATATCTGTACACGTTTGTATAGAATACCATGTATTGCTCGTCCCGGCCAAACAATCGTCATCGATTCATGCAAATTTTAACAATCGGTTGACAGGCTCTCTCGCAACCCCTCCTATATGTGTACCCCTTTTCCTTGCATTGGACGAAATACTCCCTCTGCTATAACTTTCACTGTCTCTCTCGACAACCTCCGGCTATCCGACGATCCGTGTCACATCGAATCTTCTATTGCTATCCCATCGTAATACGTTTTTCGTACTTTTCGACGTCAAACTCTTCAGCGCTGACGAAATCTCGATATGCTTCGAGCATCGCTGGGCCAATTGTATCCATCAATTACAATTGTGTTCGTATGCATGTGGTTTTTGTTTTCAAATTTACAACCAGGACGAAGTCAAATCCATACTCGTTTTTTTTTTTTTTTATTCCGGGTGGAATGAAAGCTCGATGCAAGCATTCGGATCGAAGAGTGATGGAATGATGAGATTTTTCAAACGGATTAGTATGAAATCCTTGCGGTACTCTCGTTGGAAATATAAACGAGAAAAATATATGTCTATATATACATATAAAGATGTCAGGAGGGAAACTTGAAAGCAGAGTTCTCGTGTCTAATGATGTTTAAGGAGGGGCTTTAATTTTTCATTAAGACAGCGGGGAGAGTTGAGAGGACATCAAAGGAGTGTCTTCATTTTTTAACCGATGCCTCGAGGCTAGATCGGAGTTATATATAGGAGGGGTAAGGCATTGTCGTCGACGTCGTCTGTCGTCGCGTCGACGACGAGTTTACTTCAAACCCTTCCAGAGTTCCATCCCTTTACCGATTTATTGACATTTCTTAAATATTGCCGCCCGACGCGCCCTTATATATATTCAAGTCTCCCGTCCCACCCGCCGTTCTATATATACCATCATCCAACCCTGCGAGTCCCGTTGTTCAAAAGTTCTTTATCTTGTTCTTGCCTTTCTTCTCGATCACTGCTATTATATACATTACTCTCGCTTAGGCGCTCTCTCTCTCTCTCTCTCTCTCTCTCTCTCTCTCTCTCTCTCTCTCTCTCTCTCTCTTTCTCTCTCGTAGCTCCTCATCCCGCATTATTCGTGGGAACTCGAGTTCTTTTCTCGCGATCCTACAGTTCGTGACGATGGAGATGAAAACAGAGATCCAATCTTAACTATTAAAACGCACACACGACCAAATGTCACAATGTAAACTCGGACCATAAAATATGAAGACTATTCTCTTCAGGAAGGGAGGGGGAAGCATTGCTTCTCTTTTATTCTCCGCTGAAAAAAAATATTGTATGTATGATATCCTCTCACCCTTCGCGTCTTGACAGTGCCCAGCCAAAGTTGTTCGGCACTCCAAGTCTCGAACCTGCCCTCGACTCTCTCTCTCTCTCTCTCTCTCTCTCTCTCTCTCTCTCTCTCTCTCTCTCTCTCTCTCTCTCTCTCTCTCTCTCTCTCTCTCTCTCTCTCTCTCTCTCTCTCTCTCTCTCTCTCTCTCTCTCTCTCTCGGCGTTCTTATTTTCTTACGGCTAATGACCGGACCATTGAAAATATCTTCGTTGATACGAAGTCGAGGATGCTATCGAGAAAACAATGAGAATCTGTATACTTAGTCGTATACCTATGTATACTATATAAATAATTATCTGTATATTGCGGAACAAGAATCCATTCCGGGTTTAAATCGATGCTTTGGCTCTTCCATTACACACGATCATCAAGCATTTTATCTTTGTACAAAATACACACTATTCAAGCCATCTAGTTTTGTCAGAATATTAATCCAACCGCGTATATCTCCTTTTGTCTTCTGCTCATATATATATATATATATATATATATATATATATATATATATATATATATATATAAATGTATATTTAATGTAATATGCCACATCTTATATACTTCCTCGTTACATGCATACACTGTATCGAGACTCAGGTCGATCGATATCTTAATAATAAATACAAGCGGAGGGATTTTCTGATGGCTGCTTGGTATAAGATTGAATAGAGGGGTGAGTTTGGGCCGGTGATTGGGGAGGTGGGAACCGACGCCACCGTAACGGGCGCTGCACTAAGAGAGAAAAAGAGAGAGAGAGGGTGCTCACGCCGAAGAAGCGCCAGAGGGAAGGGAACAGAGGGACGAAGAGGAGGCATGAAAATCATTCGCACCTCGCTGTGTAATGAGAAAATTTGAAATATCGCACTCGGTTCTCCGCTAGCTGCCCCCCACCCCTCTTCCCCTCGTACTTTTTCTCTCCTCGTTTATTTTTTTCTGTCTCTTCCCCTTAATCGTCGCCGGGGCGTATCATCGAAAAAGAAAAGGGAAAAATAACAGGCTCGTACTCATAACCGGCTGATCCACCCTACAGTCTTTGCATCCCCTCTCTTCAGCGCCCTCTTTTTCAGTATCATACACTTACACGAACCCTTCGCCGCAAAGATTATAAGACCTCTCACTCTTTCCTTCTATGTCTCTCTCTCTCTCTCTCTGTCTTGCGAGCGGCTGCGTACATTTTTCAAACCGTGAAATGACTGCGTTATGAATTCCACCGCCATACCAACTATATTTTTTTCCCATTATTCACCATTATATACATTGCACGCAGGGACCTTGTCTAACTTATGATTATTTCACCATCTCCCTCCACTCTTCTTCGTGTCAAACATCGACATTGACGACACGAGCTGGAATTGCACGCACTTTGAAGAAATGCGACGAAGGCAAAAGGTGCTCAAGCTACTCCAACTTGTCTATGGTAGGACCAGAGCGTGTATCACTATATACGAGGACAAGATGAATTGTATCCCGTGCGTAATTTCATTCGAAACATCCTTGGAATTTCAAGATTTCGTAAAATCCATAAATAATTACGTATTAATAGCTCTCTCGCACCCAGCGATGATGATAATTGCTCGAGTTCCATGACTCTCGATCTACAGATCGAGTTCTCGGTAGACTCGTTATATCGCGGAAGCTACCCGGATGTCTCTCCTCGCGGTGTGGTGAGACGAAAGTATGTGCGTCCCTGTATATATATCGTACATATATATATACAAAAGTATGTGTAATAATCATGTGAAGTATATATATATATATATATAGGATAAAGCGAGAAAAGGAATAAGCACTTTGTGTCAAAGAGAATGAGAAGGAGAGCACACATGAGCTGAAGATATACGGAAGAAGGACGTCTATTTGAAGTGTTCCCGGCTCACAAAGAATGCTCAGCGTTTGACGGGGCACGATCGCGAAGCTCTTTCTCCCAACGTTCCTCTCCTCCCTTCCCCCACCCCCTCACGCTCTCTCTCTCTCTCTCTCTCTCTCTCTCGCTCTGTCTTCCTTTGCGTATATATCCACGGTCTTATATACCAAAACCCGTCGACTATATGCCAGCTGTTACTCGCATACTTGGCCCGATACTTACCAGCACACATAGAAACGGAGAGCCTGGCAAAAGTGTGCTGGGATCAAGCGGTATCTCTGTCTTTGTTGCAAAAGATTCGCGATCTTTTAACCCATACATCGGTTGGCTGTGTGTGTCTTGACCGATACCTAAATGCTCGAAACGCTGCAGCGGCGACCTGGACGCCCGGGGAAGAAGACTCTCCCGCCATCATCGTCATCAAGCCCACGACAGAATCGCCGCAGTCTCCGGGGTATTCGAACGTTGTATACATATATATACAGACTCCATAACCCCGTGTGAACCCTCCCAATTGTTGCCATTAAGGACCAAACTCAAAGACACAAAGTACATAATTTTTAATGGTAAAAAAGTTGACGAAAAAATTATTATTCTTATGGCAAAAATGATAGACACTGCGGAATTCTGCTGGTAATTACGCTGATGACATTTGACAGTGAACTGTGCAGCATTCTCAGGAATTCCAATTAAAGGAATAATTGAAAAGAAACTTTTCATGGTATTTAAAGGATCTCTTTCTTCCGATGTGTCGTATGAAAGTTCGATGGCCGGAAAAGCAAGACTGTCATGGCTTGTTGGGTGAAAAAATTAAGATAAGAATCATATCGATCAGCCCGAATCTATCATGGCTTATGGTGACGATCAGAAAATACCAAACTCATCAAATAATTCTTATGTCATAGTTACGAGGTTTACAATCATTATCACGTGACTCGAGATAGATGTTGAAGAGACATTAATGATAACAGCTAGTAGTTTTTCTGGTATATCAGCTGAAGCAATCGATGTCAGTTGAAAGTGTGAGGATGGTGACAAAAGTTGGTGTGGGAATGTGAGGCTGCTCATTTTGCTGACGATTTGAGGTCGATGCAGACGCATATATACATCGACACAGACCCACACAAAGTCCCAAGAACTGAAACTGTTGGCCTCGGATGGTAGAAAGCATCTGTAGAAATAGCTGGAGCTTCTTGCTCTTATTATTCTTCTTTGCGGCTCTCGTCTCGAAACCGAGAAGCAAAGAAGCATGCGGGGATGAGGACACACACACAGGATGATAAAAAGAGCTGCCCGGCGTGAGGGATCGGCGCCGCCGCACCCCGCGGTGGGAAATCCTCAGCCTTGACTTCTTCTCCATTTCTTAGCATCTTCGTTTTTTTTTTTGAGAAAGAGACAGAGGGAGAGAGAGAGAGAGAGAGAGAGAGAGGAGAACAGCGGCAACACATGATCGTTCTGTCTCTGCTCCATTTCCGTTGTATTTATATAGACAACCCTTGTATGCAACGTATTAAAAGACACGTGGATGTGTTGGGAGAAGAAAGAGTCGAACAAAATGGCAATGAAAGAAATATGCGCAACAGTCTTGGAAAGAGTAAAAATATATTGCCCTATCCATGTACTATATATATATATATATCTATATAGATAAATCTGCTGATGGGGATTGAAGTGAGAATTCCTCCGTAGATTTCTTGCGAGTTTCTTCCTCTCTCGATCTTTTTCGCTCTTTTTGCCTCGCGGGATCGTGGCAAGCCGTCTATTTTGGGGCCTTGTCGAATCGATGAGTGGCCCCGGACCGATCTATCGCCGATGGTGCACACGACGCGAGGCCTTTCGTCGTGTGGGAGTTTTGCACCGACCGTCAATTTGCCAGTGGCGAGACGAAACGGTGACGATCGCTTCGATCCTCGGTTTGTAAATGTGTCTGCATACATATTCGTCTTTCATATACATAGCACACATATATATATATATATATATATATATATATATGAATACATCTATCTTCTGATGGAAAAAGTTTCACTATAATTCAACGCACATCAGTCAGGAGACGAGATATACACGATAATCGATCGTAGATCGAATCGAGCAAGAAAGGGATGGAATATTCCGTCCTGATGTGTTTTACCTCCCGCTCTGTGAGTTGCTTCTGGCAGTAGCCTCGCGTAATGATAGAGAAGAAACGTGTTCGGCTATTCAACAGCGAGTATAGTGTCTACAGGTAATTCAGCTGGTTGTGCTGCTGCTGTTGCTGTTGCTGCTGCTGCTCTGTTACTTCTGGCCGACCTTCGCTCTGGTCGTTATTTGATCGTACAAGAGAGTGTAACGCTTTCGTAAGCGGGGTAATGCCTCGCGTCACGGAAACATTGCAAGATCTTCCTATCTACTTTTAATCCGCGTCCGAGTTTTTTTCTCCTCTTTCTCAAGTCTCACCTCTTCCGTGAGTAATTTGTGTCTCTATAGTCGATCTTTCACCTCGTCTCTCTCTTGGCTCAAATCATAAAATAAATTTCGCTTCTGAATGAATTCATGTTTTAGTTTTTTTTTTTTCTGTAAAAGAGATATAAGTTTGTTAAAAAAAAAAATAGAGATGAGTTCTTTTTTTTTGATAGCTGAAGTGACGACGAGTAAAAAATTAAAAGGGAATTGATAAAAATAGAATTTTCTTCAAACGCTCTTATCAAAGGCATTCGGTATATGCATGGTTTATCAATCATACACACACACATACATATATTCATATATAGGTGAATGCATATTAAATCATCGGATGCGTATATGTTGGTACAGAGAAATTGAGATAACGTCCCAGCAGTCTCTATAGTCTCCGTGGCCGTAATGACGAACACATGGGCTCTTTTTCTCCGCTCTGACTGTTTTTGCTCTGGCTGTGGCCATCGACACGAAAAGTCATTTCGAAGCTATCGCATACTCTCGTTATTCTCTTCTATCGGGCCTGATGATCTATGCATCGCATTCGCGTCATATGTTAAACTCATTAATTGGCATCTGGAGTCAATTAAAGTAATTACACGAATTCGGCAGTAAAATATATTACCATCGGGATATTCCCCTTTGCGTTATAACTTGACGATCTAGGTTTTCGTTATTAATGAAAAAAATGTTTCTTTTTTTTTTTTTGCTTCAATCAACGAAATCTCAAAGTGGATCTAACAATTTTGAAATAACATTGAAGCTGTTTCGATAGATCGTAAATTTGATTACGAGCTTATAATTCTGACACGTATATATTATTTACGATCACATGAAAGCGTTGTTGGACGTGTTTCGAGGATGCGGACGGTTTTCTATCGATATGGATCCGCACGCGTGTTTATGCGCCTTGGAGTCTTCCAGAGAGAGAGAGAGACATTCGAATTGCCACGTATTACAACACATAAATATACATACACATGCACACTCAATTGAGATGCTTCAAATACCTATTTATGCATCCCGTATCATTCCGTAATTATCGATAACATCGTCAAGGCTTTTTGCGGAAAACAATGGGTCATTACTATAAGTTTTCATTGATATATATATATATATATGCTACGTACACATGTAATAACAGTAGCTAAGAATCAAAATGGCATATCCAACATAATCTTCCTTCATATTGAATTGCGCATTATATACGCCTTTCTGACTTTTAGTCATCGACATAATCTGATATAATGAATATATAGATGTAAATTTATTCGATTCACGTTCAATTCCATCGTGAACTTTTCTAAACAACGCGTTGGTATATTTAAGTACGCCTGGTATACACATATAGATATTCCTTGTCGTTTCTCCGTCCTCTTACACTTTGCCTGTTCATATATCGTCTCATATATAATCCTCTATATCTCTGTCTCTTCGATCACCATACACGTTATACATTGGGTCTATGATTCATGGAAATTTCTCACTCGCCCTGTCTCTATATCCGCAGCTACTGTTTTCCAGCCAATCGATATATATATATATAACTCTATACACCTCTGATAAAGCATATTACCTCGATACGACACGGTACATATACGTATACGTATGTAATATATTTTGTACGTGAGGTAATTTATACAAGTTCGCGTGTAACCCAGAAACTGAAATTTCATGGTGTGTGCTTTGCTGCAGTCTCGATCCAAGCGACAACATTCATTCTCATCGACTCCTTTCCTTCTCAATATATATATATATATATATATATATATATATTATATATTATCGTGATCACATTCGCAATCTCGTGAGACCATTTTTCACCTCTGATAAAGCTCGATAATGCTGCATTGCATTATAAAAATCAAACAATTGACTATACATGGAAAACTTTTCCTCTGCATAATTATTGCGATTGATCAGAAAAATTCCCTGCTGTGCCAAATTAAAAAAAAAAAATGTTATGCGTCTTTGAAAATGCCTATCTGAAAGAATTAACGGTAAAATTGGATCAAAAGTCTCATTGACCCCGTTTAATTTATTGTAAAAAAGTGAAAAATAATATCGCATTTAGAAATTTTTCTTCAGGTAAATTACCAACTTTTTAGTACGGGTTGTCGTGCAATGTATATATATATATACACACAGTTATACTTTGGTGTGCATCAAAGTCGTGTCTTTGTCTCACAATTGCAAGTTCGAGACTGTCAGCTCGACTTCGACGCATGTGTCTCAACACCCGCCAGCCTGACTCCAGTTCTATACGATATCAACTAGTTGTAACGACATGTGCTTGCGCGCTCGAGACATACTTCTACCCTCGCGTCGCTACATATATATATATATATATATATATATATATATATATATATATATATATATATATATAAATGTGTTCGTGTGTGTATGTACATATATGTAGCCACGCGAAAGACAGGCGTTACGGTTTATATACTAGAATGAAGAGTTTCGTATCGCGTGACCCGTTTGATCCTTCCGAATGATCGATAACCGTCGAGTTTTAGACGGTCAGCTTATCACCAAGAAGGGCTAATATCGTGTGTGAAATAGTTGCGCGACGCCATACTGTGCGAGTCGCACGGAAGACGACGAAATATATACGCAGAGTAAACGTGGCTATAGTGATTGACTTTTAGGCGGCATGTGGAGGGTTGATTGGGGTGGTCGATCGTGACGAGACGTAAAAAGCCCGCAAGGGGATTCCGGTGCGAGTCACCGAAATACATCGAAGCTTTCCAACCGCGCTCGTTTCATCGAAAACGATGCTTAAAGAGCGAAAGAAAGGGGAATGATTGAGGGGATAAAAGGGAAAATGAGAACGGCTACTTTGAATATAAAAGCATCTATAATTAATATTCGTACAGGGGTGAGTTGATGTATGTGTGTATATATATATATATTTATAGGCCCACGAGCGATATATTTATCAGATGTTTTACGGGCAAAGTTTACAAAGGTAATCTGCAGGGTTTTTGGTCGTGGAGCCTCCACGATCTCATCCCTATATACCGATCACTATCAAACCTCCCTCTGTCTTAATTTTATTACGAGGGATGCAAAGTACATTTTTACAAAAATCAATGAAAAAAAACAGACGAAATTTTGCGTGGTGATTGAATTTCATTGGGAATGGAAAAAAAATATGTCCGAGAAAATTTACGAACTTGCAGAGTAACGCGCCATGTTCCCAAATGTCTCCGCGATCTCGGGCGAGAAATACTAGCGGGCACCCTCGATTTCTATTTTTACGTCACACACGAGCGTGTCGAGAGACGCGAGAGCAAAGAGAGAGAGAGAGAGAGTTTTGGGCGAGCAAGGAGGGCAAAAGCTTCTATATACTCCTCGAAATTAGGCTCGCCGCACACGCGAAATTGATTGATTCTCGTCCACGTCTCACGGTTCCTTCGCCCTCTTAATTTAACGATCGTCTCGCATTCAAGGGGCAAGAAATTTCACCGAAAATTCAAAGATTCGAGCTGCACACTGTAAAAGTTTTACGTACATTTTGTACACGTGTGTTTGTACCATCGTGACTTTTGCTTGCGATCGTTGAAAGTCTCGGCGCTACTTGTATATATTCACGAATTGTACGATCTTTTGTGACCAGGGAGGCACTATAATACCTCGCGGTTTCTAGTGGCGGACCAGGTCGCAAGTGTGTTGGATATATAGGACTTTAATCTGGGAGCGCAAATGCTATTTCCATTCGCGATTGGCCTCACAGGCGTATCGGCGCCGTATTAGCCATAAATTTGAAACGTAAACGTTCTCACAGTCTTCAATATATATATATATATATATATATGTATGTATTGAGTTTTGCTACGTAAAATGGATCTCAAATCATTGTAGAATTTCTGTGCCTCGAAACACTAACAATTACTCGAGCTTTCACATAAATACTATATTAAACTGTACACAGATGTGTATATAAGAACGATAAAATCAGCTAAAACTTGATTTCCTTGAAATAATAAATTCATTTTTATTGGTAATTTCGACAAAAGTCCTTTGATGAGTAATATTCAATCAGCTATTCCACAAAAACGAATATAGTGCGATAAAAATAATATTTTAATACTCTTTACACACATCATATACGTTAAAATGATAATTAATATTTTTATTAATTTTGTTTTTTTTTGTTTTTCTTCATAATTATTACAGAGGGCGACATTGGCCGAGAAAGAAGCATCGGCGCTCAAGGAGCAGCTTGCTGCTGCGAGCGATGGAAATATCAAGACTGAGGGACAGCAGTCCCAAAATGCCCAGAGTGGCGAGCACACGCACGAGTCGAGCAATCCGAGAAGAACACCCAATAATAATCTCGAGCATGAGCTTCAAGCCAAGGACAAAGAGGTAAGTCTCATGATGAATTCTCATTTTTCCAATAACTAATTAATAAGTAAAAAAAAAAAAAACCATTCCAAAGTCAATTATATTGGAATAAATAAATAGGATGGATAATAGATGGGAAATAAATAAATAGGATGGATAATAGATGGAAAATAAATAAATAGGATGGATAATAGATGGGAAATAAATAAATAGGATGGATAATAGATGGGAAATAAATAAATAGGATGGATAATAGATGGGAAATAAATAAATAGGATGGATAATAGATGGGAAATAAATAAATAGGATGGATAATAGATGGGAAATAAATAAATAGGATGGATAATAGATGGGAAATAAATAAATAGGATGGATAATAGATGGGAAATAAATAAATAGGATGGATAATAGATGGGAAATAAATAAATAGGATGGATAATAGATGGAAAATAAATAAATAGGATGGATAATAGATGGGAAATAAATAAATAGGATGGATAATAGATGGGAAATAAATAAATAGGATGGATAATAGATGGGAAATAAATAAATAGGATGGATAATAGATGGGAAATAAATAAATAGGATGGATAATAGATGGGAAATAAATAAATAGGATTTTTCAATTATCGATTACCCATTTAACCCATGGGCGAGATTCATACACCCTTGATATATCGATGCAAATTATCGTGTTCTCTGACGTGTGTGTATGTGTACGTTTTGACTTGTATCACGAGAGAATCAGAGGGAGCGAGTCGGGGTGGAAATCATGCGCTTGGCTTCGTGACTCGTTTCCGAGTGAATGGCTAGCCAGTGGGCTCTTTTCTATGTGCCAGGGCGTTTAACTGTTGCATACGGAAAGGGAGGGCGAGATGTATAGTATATAGAGGGCTCGAGCGAGAAATGATCAGAGAAAGAGTTGAGCTCGGTCAGACCCCGATCCGAGTATATTTATATATATATATATATATATATATATATATATATATATCATGTGAATATCGCGAGAGGGCTCAGCGAGTGTATAGTCTCACACTCTCGACCTCGTACTCTCTCAGAGTGCAAAACGCGTGTAAAGTACCAGAGTGCATATGCGCTGCAGCGTTTATACATATATTTTCATCGATATATATATATACCTATATATAAACTTGCACGTAGTTTTTTTGAATCGAATGACTATAAAGAGCGACGATGATCATATATACATGCATTCGCTCTCATTGAGTGGAGGGGATGAGACTCGCAACCCCCCGACCTGTACAAGTGCTGCATTTGTATATTCACGAATGAGGGGATGAAAAGGCCGCGTATAAAAAATCATTGAAAAGAGAATGGCAATGAAAAAAAGAAGAATATATCGCACGTTTGCCAAAACGTTTGACCCTTTAATGGCTCGTATTTTCCATTTGGAATATTTTCCAAATTGAAATTTTTTTAATCTCATTAATGAGCCTATTGTTGTATTAGATTGGAAAAAACATTTAATGGTTTATTTTTTGCTCCTGCAGAGAAAAACAATATAGTCTTTCTGCATTGTTTTTAAGCACTCATGTGAGCATATTGAATACTTTTTGTTTGTTGAATGAATGCAATTGAAAAAAAAAAAAAAAAAACATTTGTTATATTTCTCAACGTGAAATTCGTAGATGATAAAAGATAATTATTTACTATAGATATGGAAGTTAAAATGAAAAAAAAAAAATGTAAAAATTACATAAAGTTCACGCGATCGTAAAATCTCATACGAGAGTCTTCAAAGAGGATTTAACAGCTTCTCTCGGGTTTATTGTGATAATGTTAATGGGTTTATTGAGTCTCGTTGATCTGGAAAGAGTTAAATTTTCGATGTAACGTGCTTATTTAAACAGCGGGTTCGATAGTCACGCTTTAGTTATATATTTAGACATTTTTAATATCCCCTCGCACAGCGTGTGCCTTCGTTTAACTCCAGTCTCGATAACTTCTCGTCGCTTCTCTCCTTTCTATTCGAGATAATCTTTGCATAGATCGAGATTTCTCAGTGATGGGTGTGTGTATAGGCTCGTTAATGCGAAGGAATGCCCGGTTGTTTCGGTCTCTTATTATAATTTCTCTCTCGGATCTCTCTCGAGCTTGGGATCTACCCAGAGATTCAAAATATTGGGATGAGTCTACCGTCGCAAACACGGGCGAGTCTGTGTGTGAGAGAGAGAGAGCGAAAGAGGGAGGGAGGAAAACAGAGAGCTCTGACGTTTAATGGCGATAACATTATCGTATATTTATCGAAAGGGTAAATAACCGTGTTGGTGGGTCTTTCTCACTCTACGTAAAATAGGCGTTGATTTTGCACCGGCTAAAATAGATATGGCGGAATAATGCTTCGGCGTCAATCATAACCAACTATGAGTTCGATCAAACCCAGTCCAAAAATGTTTTCATCCTGCATTAATGTATATATATATATATATTTATGTTAGAATATTCAATGATTATCTCCCAAGTCTTACAACATTATTATTATATATAATCAGCATACTGGTTGATAAAAATGATGCATACAGAAATAGCATAAAATTAAAATAGAAACTTGAATGTCATACAATAAGAATAAAAAAAACTTATTATAATATTATTATTATTGTTGTGTTAAAAAAAATGCCTCAATAGGCATTAGACATTAATATGGTGCGAGGTAAAAAATGGAGCTCTAGAATTAATAGGTTTTCCTTTCGAGCTCCAGTCTTTTAACCCTAAGTAGCCTTAGAAGAGGTCGTATCTTTGCTTTTATCACTTTGCACTCAGTGCTCTTTACGGTGAAGGCCCTTCTCGTTGGACGGGACCGTAAAAATCTTCGGTACAATGTGGTGAAAAAAAATAAAAAAATAAACGAAAGAGGAAAAAAAGAAAAGTGTATCCAGTAGCAGTGGAGTAGAAATAACGAGAGAGATCCATGGACAGCGTGGGGAAGAGAGATGTGGGAGGGGAGGATGAGCTTCGAGACTCTAATTTGTACATCTTGGAGACTATATATATATATATATTTATTCAGCAAAGGCGTCGTGGACCAAAGAAGATGAAGAAAAAAAAAAAAGCCTCGAGGAAGAGCTCGCAAAACGGTTTCAAGTGGAAATATAAGAGGGAGTGATAACAAAACGAACCAAAAGAAAAACGAAAAGAAACGCTTAAGGTTCAATAAGTATTCTCCTTGGAGCCAATAACGGGACTCACACCCTCTTGATCCAAAGCAAAGTTGTACAAGTACATTGTATAAAAAGAAATAAAGCACCAACCCCCCCCCCCCACTTTCTCGATGAGAGTTGAAAATCGTTTGTTCGATGGCTTCCCACCAACCTTGGTGTTTTGTAATCCTGAAGCCGATAATCGCGAATCCATTCTCCCTCATCGTTCAAAAAGTTCTCTCCATCTCTTCTCTTCCCTTTTTTACGCTGTTTCTCTCTTCGTCAGGTACTTTCTCACCCCTCTTGGCGGAGGCACCGCTTGTCACTCGGTATTTTTAACGGTGGGAGTTGGGCGACGATAAGAATTCAACGTGACAAAATGTCTTTATCGAGAAACACATATTTTATTCGATTTTTCTTTTCTTCTTTTTTTGTTTTTTTTTTTTATCTATCTCTTTATCGGTAATAATATTTCATCAGGGACAAACGTCAAAGGGATCTGCTAACAAACGCGAGTTCGATAACGATTTCCATGCTCAAGAGGAGACCAAGTACCTTTTTGTTTTGTTTTTGTCTCCTCCCTGATGCTCAATATTCGAGGGGGGATAAAATAAAAATGAGTGATTGGCAGAATTCACGGCGAGTGGATGGAAAATCTCGGTGTGAAGGGACGATAAAAAGGAACATCGGGGACACTCGATACCGTATAATATTCCAGTATCGAGTATAATATTGCATCTGCTATCGTACGAAAGAGGATAATGAAAGTGCTGCAAGCGAAGTAACCAAGAAGTGAAATAAATTTATAGATAAAAATATATATTTATCGAACTTTCCCGGAAAGGATGTGGGCAACCCATGTCCATATATGCAATGACGTGGCTATATATATATATATATACAAAACCGCGTTTAGTCTGTACCATACATATTAATAATAATAATAATACCAATAATAATAATAATAATAATAATGAAAAAGGAGGATAAAATCATATTCCAAGTAATTGATAAGGGGGTGAGATAACGCAGCGTCGCTTTGGTCAGGGTAGCAGGCCATTGCTTCCGCTTCCGGCGATATATATACACACACATATATATATATATATATACATTTGCATACCGTACAATAAAATATAGGTAGCATATAGGTGACGACTACGACGTCGACCAATGCAATTAAAACGCGATAAAGTTCTCTCCTCCTCCCCCCAATGCACGTGGCACGTTTGACGAATATCCTCGTACATACTTGAAAAAAAAAAAAAAAAAAAAAAAAAAAAAAAAACGGTAGCACACGCGTGTTTCGAGCCTGACAAAAGCCTTGCTTAAATTTTCACGTTCGTAAAAAAACGAAAGAGTTAGTGAAGTGTTGAGAAAAAAAAAAAAAACGACGATAAACGATCGAGCATAACATCAAATGCATCATATATGCATATTTATATGCACATATACGTCCATTACAGTACGAGAATAATTTCTTGGAATCGAGCGTGATTTCTCTCAAATAGTATAACCGTGTCACTATTTGCTCCTGACGAGATAAGGACGCGAAAGAATAAATTTTTTAATCACTTTTCGACAAAGCTTTCTTTCTTTCTTTCTTTCTCTCACGTTTATCGGAGGATATATTATCACGTGCCTGAGCTCCACGTCATCGCGAGCATTTTTTATTGCTCTCTTAAATGCGCCAACTTAATTTTTTTTTTTTTTTTTTCCCTGTAGCCGATTCGTAATATTCAACGTAATAATGAAAATAATCTCGCAATGTAATTTTTGTTTATCCTGGATCTCGGGTATTATGCACATGTATAACGCTATCATTTCTCCTCAATCTCGACAAGATTGATAAAAAATTTGTCGAATTAATATTTAAGTCAAATCGAGTTGATTCCCAACCAAATTTAATAAATTATTTTTAACTTTTTATTACATTACGTAATAAAATAAACTTCTCCGGTAGAATAATTTTCGTCACGCGAAAAGTGAGGAATGGCAAGAATTTCCAAAATTATCCCCGAAAGTAAAACACATTTCGCTTTTGTCTCTCTTGCCGTTCTCCATTTGAGCATTCGTAGGGTTGAACGACTCACGAAGAGGACAGAAAGATATCCCGTCGCAAATTAGCCTCTTCGAGAAAGCGAGGGGGAGAGAGAGAGAGAGGGAACGAGCGTGCATGAGGGGAAGATCGCTTTTCGTTCGCGAAGAGGCTACTCATGACTTGTGCGAAACGATAGAGAAAGAAAAGGAGAGTATGAGAAATATATATATATATATATATATATATATATACATGTAGCTTATAACATAAGTGAGATGAGGCCGCAGAGGCTGTGCAAGATGCAGATATGTCTACATGTATATATGCGAAAAAGGAGAGACATATCACGTAGAGATGAAAGAGAGACCGATGACTCGTTGCCAACACAAATACGCAAGGCAAGTGTTTCAAAACACGTTTGCTAATGTACCTTGGGGGGGGGGGGGGGGGGGGGGAGAGAGAGAAGGCACAGCAGCAACGAACGACAGAATAAAGGGAATAGCATGCACAAGGGTCAAGAAATAACCGCGACAAGAGTGCGGGTGCGTATTCCAACTCCTACATATTCTCACCCCTTTTTCCAGCAATGATTATCGTATTCCCGTCAACATGACGGGAGTGAAATTTTTGAGAGAGTCATCTGATTATTCAAACACGAGATTTATTCAATTTGAATATTTTTTCCTTTAAATGAAATTAAATTTTATTCGAATGAAGATTATTTTATTAAATTCACAATTGAACTTATAATTTTTGACGAATTTAGAATTTTTCTATCTCCGTTTTGTCACTATTTAAAATTAATACGAATTGGAAAATATAATTTTTCGTTTATGCCAAATCGTCGCGAAATAACACACGATAGGATGTTTAATAATCATTCGAGCAGCCATAATGAAAACGCCGATAATAATATCGCCTCACCGGTTATGTCCATATTAACGATATGCACACACGCGTATTATCATATTTGCTCATGCTGATACGAAAGATTTACTGATAATTAAGGACTGATAAGGAGCAATCGAGAAGACCTATATACATATATGTATACAAAAACACACGTATAAATTAAAAAAAAAAAATCATGTATATAAGTGTGCTCGCCATGGGGATCTACATAAGACACACGTGTTGTATTGGTTCACGAGCCGATAGCAAATGCGACAAACATTCCGGCCCGCCAAAACGATAATTTTATCTTTTGAGTCCGCACGAGACACACATAGGACGAACCCTCGTATGTGTATAAATTTGCCAGTGATCGTGAGATGAATGTGGGAGAAAGTCTCTTGTCGCATCCACACGTATAAAATGGAAAGCATATAAGATGGTGGCGCACCTCTATCTATACTAGATATATAATATTTAGTTTTTTATGGTAAAACGACGACAAAGTTTAGCACCATTTGCCATAAAAACGATTGGCCTTAACGCCGAAATAGATTAATTAAATAATACGCACACGAGAGAGGCAAGCGTGAAAAAAAGGATAGATGAACCGAATACGAAATTTAATCTAAGCTGTTAAAACATTAAACAATATTTCGGACGAACGTGGAACCGATAAATGCTTGATGATATATATATATATACTTTTTACTTGACTCTACGCACTACGAGGTCACGTGATTTTTATTGCAAATGGTTTTTTATTTCTTTGTATGAATTCGTTGATAGGTAAAAAAATGAATAATAGATGAAAAAAAATTCAGTTTTTTTATTAAGAGCGATAAAAAAATCTGCTCCAGCCAAAAACTGTTAAGTCGAAAATTATATATCTATATATATGATTGTTATTATGCTCGCTCTTATCTGTCTCTTGGGTCGTTTATCAGTAAGACTCGGCCAGATTTATCACCAAATTTATGTATTGTTTTCTTTTCGTCAATCGTATAACGTAACCTCTTTTTTTTTTTTCACTATTTGGACGGTACTTAAGACACAAAATTTTCAAGGCGACAATGGTGACATCGATAATCGTGCGAGACGCGTCAAACTTGATCTGGGACGCGGGCTTGACGCTTGACACATGTATCATATATATATATATATATATATATATATATATATATATATATATATATATATATATATATATATACATACATTAAGAAGGTAATAAAAAAAATTCAAAAAAAATTCCATCGACTCATCTACGTTAGTGCGACCCAAATTTTGTGCCCTCAAATATATGCGCTTATTTTCCGCGTTGTGTCGTTTGTCACTACCGTCTTTCATGTGAATTTTCTTGGTCCTCTCCCGGGCTCGTTTCTAACGAGAACCCGAGAGCGACCGTGTTAAGCGACCGACGTATCTTCGAGATTTCGACTATTTATACAGCCTGTCACCCTTGTCGAATGAACTGTGCGCAAGCGGGGGCGTATCCATATATATATATATATATATATATATATATATATATATATATATATGTATATATACTCAATACTCATATATATATATATATATATATGTATGAGACATACGAATCCGGTCGGGTCTTACGTGGTGCTTCCGGCGGTCGAGCTGCATCGAAAAGACACTCGTGTTAAATGTCTCGCAGGAAAATTCGATGTTTCGATTCAGAGCATTTTGCATTGACGTAAGTGTCCTCATTTTATGCATCAAATGATTCTAAGGAGAAGAAAAAATTATAAAAAATTTCTTGCAGAATAATTGTGTTGAATTGTTGTAAATGAAAATTGAAAAAGTTTATGATTTATTATTTTTTCACCGTAATTCTTCATAATTATTTTCTCATTAAAGAATTTGAAACGATTTTTCGTTGGAATTGTGTCCATACTTGATTTTTAGTGACCATAATAATAACACGTCCATAATAATTATTCATTTTTTCTTATTTGAATCTCCATTGATCAATTTAATTTTTACACTTTTCACGATGATTCATCATTTTTCTGGCGATCCTTTCAACGAAATATTTTTTATGCGATAAGACACATTCGTTGCACGGTTTCTCAACATGCCTCTCGTCTTTTTTGCTGTAAAAAAATATATAGACATATATATATATATGTATTATAGTGGAGGGCTGTCGAAGGGTCTGACTGAAAATCTGGAAATATTTGCACTCGAGCGAAAATGACGTGGGTAGAAAATGCGCGGAGAATCGCGAAGTGAGAGTATATACTTGGTGGGATGCTGCCATGTGGCAATGGGTGGTCCAGCCGACTACATAAATATGTGTGTGTATATATATATATATAACAGACTGTGCCATCAGCAACAGCGCAGGAGTCGACGAAGCTCTCGTAGGGAGAGCCAATATCGTTAGATATTCATTTCGTAAGTTTCAAGTGTAGAACAAAATATAGAAACTCCACAGGGGTAGAGAGATAATTCTCTGCTATCCACCGGAAGAGGGTAGGGGGTGGTGCGTTAGCTTTTTTTTCGACGTGGGGGGTGGTAACTTCTCGCCTCCACCCAAGCACCCACTTCCCCTATATCTCTGCATCAGACATATAAATATAGATATATAATATATGTATGCATGGATGTTCACATAAATATATATATATATATTCTACCCCTTTATCTTCCACTCACAATTTCTCGTACTTGACCACCGCTTGTCCGAGAATGATCTCTCTAGCCCTATAGCTATAAATATACATATATATATATTTTAACTTGCTGTAACTCCCGAAATTGCGTCTGTAATACCACGTCCTGCTCCTACGTAATATACGTATATATATAAAAATATATATATGTGTGTGTGTGTCTGTGTGTGAGTAATCGTACAGAGATATGAAATATAGTTTGAGGCCTCAGCGTCCAAGAGGATTTTGGAGCAGGTGATATATATGATGAGTGCCTTTCATGGAATTCATATTTCTCATTTCTTTTTTCTGGTCATTATTGTAGTCCGATGTATACGCTATTATCTATGCATGTGTATGATAAAAAGAAGAAAAAAAATATATATATATATATTTTTTTAACTCTCTGGAGAACAAAAAATATCTAACAGGATTTTTTAATCGTTCTTCCGACTTGATATATAACCATGGAGATACGTTGGTTTTTAGTACGAGCAAAGCTAAAGGGGGTACTGCTATATAAGGGGAGGGGGGGATGCGTTCTATCGTCGTCGTCATCGTCGGTGCCTCTGGAAACATTAATTAGAAAATCTGAATAATTATCGAAGTAAACTTTTATACGGGAGGGGAAAGCTCAATTGCGAATGCTGCTAGAGTCTGGTCATGTCGGGAAAACTCAGTCTTCCATATATATATATATATATGTACACATATTCATTTAAATATATATATATATATATAAATAAGTATTCGCGTGTGCACAGCGGCACGTCGGGAGTGCGTCGAGAGAAATACGTCTACGTGCCGTTTGTATATTTGCCACTTTCGCTCTCTCTCTCTCTCTCTCTCTCTCTCTTCGCAATTCTCTATATAAAAGGGGGGCTATATATGAGTGTGGTAGATGTGGTTCTGGCTATACGTACACTCTAACTCGACCATAGCACCCTTGATGCTAAAACAGCTTCGCGGACTCGACTTTAAAAGGGGGGGGTAGTTGTTGAGCTGTTCGAACGGAAATCGATCTCTCGACTGCGCGGTTTTTTTTTTTTTTGTGCGAGGCCTCCCTTATTCCTTAAATTATCAAACCGATACACTTTTACCCAAAAAAAAAGCCCAAAATTGTAAATTTATTCCGATAAATTCGATATTTGAGATTGCATTAAAATTGGTTGGAGAATTTTTTCGAATATAAAATAATAAATAAATAAAAAATCTTTAATTGAATGTAGGAAATAATTCAATGATAAAAGTTAATTAAACTCGTTTGATGGAGTTTAATCTTTTTTTTTTTTTACAATGTAAAAATAATCTTACTTATAAATAATGACCCATTTTTTTGTTAAACTTTATTCTTATCGTATATTTCGTATCTTGCTCAGATCTCTTTTACTGGGTGTATAGAATATAGAGCCAAAATAATCGCGAATAATTAATCGCAAAGATTTATTGAAACGTCTCTTGGTGTATTACGATGGCTTATTGTCATGACTTCTGGTTTCGTGACGACGTCCTGATTTTATTCATTCCCAAAGCCTCGCGAGCAGTTTCTATCGCTCCATCTCTGTCTTTCTCCCTGTACATAACGATACCGTAGCGATACGCGAACGGCGCGACGTTTCAGAGCCAGGCAATGCGATATGTCGGCAAGGGAGGATATAAAAAAAAGGCCGCTAAAGAGTTTTGTTCCCGCATTCCAATATCGTGCACGAAGCCCCGCGAAAAAAAATATTGTCTATGAAAAGTTTGAATTGAAAAGCACCTGAAGTATAACAATATATATATATATATATATATATATATATATATATATATATATCTATATAGGGATGATAAGGACGAACGATAAAAGTTCAGATCTCATTATAGACTCGATGAATACATAAATTCGGAGATAAATTCGATCCTCCCATGCTGCCAATGTGTACATATATATATATATATATACACAATATATACGTAAGCAATAAATGTAGATGCAATTCGAGTCAAGATCGCGGGGACGAACGAGCTATATAGATATACATTTAGATCGAAGCATAAAAAACGCACATCGTGTTTGCCATATCCACGTCATCGGTCGAGCGCCGTAAAAAATCTCGAAATTAATTTTCCTCATCCTCGCTCTTTGGAGATAAAAAAGATGACTAACGAAGTTGTACGCTTTATTACGCGGAGGTGGATGCGCCATCATACATACATGCATTTTATATATATATATATGTGGGTGTGGGTGTGGAGGTAAAGGACGCGAGGACGTAGAGTTGGAGAAGGATCCCCTACGCGAGGGGTGGACTGAGAAACATGTAGCTTTGATTATATACGTACATCGGAGGATATAAAAGAGCGAGGAAGGGGTGAAGCTTGTGCGAGAAAGAGATATATGCAATTTTTAAATGCGATGGAGGAAAAAAAGAGAGAGAGATGGAGGGAAAAAGGATACAAATAGGTTGGAAATTAGATTCATAACTTCTATGTTTCGCTTTCCCGAGAACGAAACGACCAAAGAGGGTTGCGAGCGTGAGAGAGAAAGCTGGAGCTAGTTAAAAATTCCGTGTGCTCCGGCGCTAATATCAATCCTCGTTCTCGAGCTTGAATTTCCCCTCCATGATTTCACCCGCCCAAGGCAAGAGCTGCTTTTGCGTTTTACACACAAGAGAGAAAGAGATATAGAGGGAGAAAGTTCGACAGCGTTGAGTAGACGTAGCCAATCGGCTTGCCATATATATAGTAAACGATATACGAGATACAAACATGAATTCTCTTCAGATTTTGCTGAAAAGGAACTCAAAGATTTTATATCGATATATTTTTATCCACTGATCATAAAAATCAGGTTTGTTTTAAAAATCAAAAATTCTCATCAAACACGCGGGTTTTTTTTTATCGCTCATAATACAGTCGTGCAGAATTCTGAGTACTCTGGCGACGTATCTCCGAGCTCCGCCTCAAAACCGCACATGCCCCATCGTTCTTTCAATCGTCCAGACAAGAGAATCCCGGAAACGGGGTGGATTATCTCCGTTTTTTCACCAACGTGATTAAAAGCTCGAACGGCGTCCGGTCGGCGACTCCACGTCGCTGGCTGTTGGCTTCTCCTCCGGCTTTCGTTTTGACTCGACTATCCACTGTTCTCATTTCTCTACGTTATGTGCGGAGAGGAATACGTATATATATATGTATGGAAATTTATCTGCGGTGATGAGCACATATTGAATATTTTTAATTAATGAATCCCGAACGACAGGATCGAACGTAGATTCGACAGCTTGTATACGTCATGTGAAAGCAGCGATAAATAATTCTTCATTCATTTGTCCCAATGCGGGAAGGGCTTGACAGAAGAGAGATTTTTGAGGTAGCAGATTCGATTCTTCTCCATAATTTAAATTCCTATTTCTTAACCATTTGCATAACTCAATTCATTGCCATGGACTCGAATTCCCATATTTTAACTGCCCCTGCACTTCTTTTCTCCCAATTTTAGCGTTACGCTCGGCCAAACGTGGCAAAGTATATGCAAAACTGATTTCGAAATCGGTCCTGGCCAGTTTGAGTTTTGGGAATTTTTACTGTATGTACATTTTTTTAGAAATATTTTCATCCCCTATCAAAAATTCTGCCTCTCACTTTCTCACTTTTTGTCAAATGCACTTGCTCGCCTGCATGCATGAGACGCTCTCGAAGATGAATATTTCTCTGTTTAAAATCTCCTTGGTACGTGTGAATTGTGAATATATATATATATGTTTATATATTCACAATTACCAATATATATATATATATTGGCTCGTGATATGGAAATTGCGCAAACATCAACGTGTGCGAATATTTCATCGAAAATTCTCGTTTCTCAGTCGGACACCCGCAACTATAATACGTCCACGAGAAAACATCTGGCGTGATGTCAAAATTCTCCGCTATTCGTGAGTTGTCCACCATTTTTATACGATGCAGTCATTCTTCAAAGTCAACGAAGCTTTATACTTGCAACTTGAGCGAATTTTTGATATTGTGTACTCGTTTATTTATCTCCGATAGTTGGATGAAATTATTTGATTTTTGTTTGACAACATTTTTGAGATATTTGTGGGCATTAATATGTCGAAATTATACCAATTGGACGTAAAATTATTGTCCAGTAATTTTATGTCTGTATGGTATCGTTTTTTTTTTTGTTTATTCTCTCTGGGTTATCATTGTCTTTGGCTGATTCGCGCGTGTACACGACGTCGGCGAGCTTTCAAACCCTCGTCGAAGCTCACGTGAGAGGGCCATCTTTTTAAGCCTCTCGCAGAGGTTTCACGGCTGAACTCACACATATACTGGCTGCGCCCTCACCCCACCATTGCGGGAAAGCTTCCGCTTTTTAGTCTCCATCCGGCGCAAGTATATGATATTTAAAATTAATCCTGCCTTTGTGTCCCGTCTCTGGCCGACTCTGGTCTGTCTTTTTATCGTACTGATATATATATATATATATGGAGTCGTATAAATTTTACTCCATTATATTCGGTCGTCCTACGAGCGAGAAGCAGAGTATTATAGAGAACGGAGAATCAAAGGGGTTGGGGGTAGTGAGAGTGGAATAGAGAAAGAGACTGTCTCGAGCCATCCCTTTTCGACGCGTCTTTTTGTCTCTCCGAATCCCTCACGGGGCTTTCATTTCACGATTCTCAATCACCGCTTCTATCATATATGTATGTATATGTATGGTGATCAATCACAATTGAAATCGAGTAAGATAGAACGCTTGAGAAGGCGATGGGAGGAGATTTGATCGCGATGAGCAAAAAGCAAAAGAGTTCAAATCTATATATATATAGATTTTAACTCTTTTGCTTTTATATATATCTTTGAACCCTTGAGTTTATATATAGTAGGTTAGCAGCTTAACCTATTCATTTGTCTGAGCAATGGGATATGATCTCCTGGCCGCGTTCCGACAGACACAAAAACAAAAATCGTCTCGGTGAGATAGGAAAATGTTGTATAGACATTGGACAGAATTTTCAAACGATGTACTAGAAATAACGCAAAATCTCTCTGGCACGAGATCTCATAATTTAATCAAGCTCCTCATGTTCCTCATGCTCCTTGGACTCACGAGTGATCGTATATTCCCGGCAGGTAATTTTATCATATGCCATCTCTACATATATTTATCGATAAAAAATAAATCACCGCCAAAAGTGAAAGAATTAAATATATTCGCTTCAGATATAACGTGTGTGTGTATATATATATATAGTTTTTTGTAGGAGAGTTACATATAATGCGTAATGAGAATAATCGAAGCGAAATTCGTTCTGCTGACGATGAACGCCCAGACGTACGAAAATCGGCAGTCAGGCAGCAAATGTACGCTATATAACCATATATTATATACATGTATATATATATATCCGTCAATAATGCCTTTGGTTTTCCGCATTAAGTAGAAAACTCCCCATCGCAAGTCAGACAGTGGTTTGAGTTTTACGTGCTGGCGAACGAAAACGCAGTGAGGAGAAAAAACCAAATGGGCATACACCGCAGAGAGGCATCAGGAGGGCTATTTATATATATATATTTTTTGTATATTATATATAGAGGTATGAAGGCAGAGAGCTTGTTTTTATGCCTACCTTTTGATCCTACCCTTTCCTCAACATCCCGTAGGATAATGCGCAAACCAAAAGATAATTCCCGATACGGGGACGAAATCCCGAGGACTGAGGGCAAAAAACTCTTATTTAAAAATGTATTTACCGTTCTGTCTCGGTAAGGATCGGAGAGTTTTGTGTGTTTGTATATATATATATACAGACCAGTTTCCGCTGTTGGGTTTTCCGCGCCAGGAACCAGCCGGGAAGTTCTCTTTTCTCTTCGAGGAAGCAACGAACTAAAGGCTTTTATATAGCTTATGTAAATATAAATATACATTACATACTCCATATCGCAGATAAGCAACATCTGACTGCTGGATTTTTCCATGCTGTTCAAATAATACTTATTATATATGAAATAAGGTATTGTTGATTTTTTTTTATTTTTTCAGTCTTCCCTGTTCGTTTTATATTCCAAATGAATTATGATCGAGTGTTAAATTTGTCATTTGCATCATGAATTTTGTTAGACAAATTAGATTTAGTGTCGACTGTATTTTTGAGTTTTTTTTTTTTTTTTAAACGACGTTAGACCTCACGTATATAATAATAAGCGCAAGGAAGGCTCATGATCGTATACCTACGTTATACGTCAATGTTTTCAACAACCCTTGCTTTTCTCGCTGCTACAGAGGGAAAATATTTTTTATCCATGCGATATGAAAATCAAGTCTAATATGAAATGGGAAAATCCGTAACAAAAGTAAAGCATCAGCAGCGAATTATGAAATTATGATCGAGTGTTAAATTTGTCATTTGCATCATGAATTTTGTTAGACAAATTAGATTTAATGTCGAGTGTATTTTTGGGGTTTTTTTTTTTTTTTTTAACGACGTTGTGCCTCACGTATATAATAATAAGCGCAAGGAAGGCTCATGATCGTATACCTACGTTATACGTCAATGTTTTCAATAACCCTTGCTTTTCTCGCTGCTACAGAGGGAAAATATTTTCTATCCATGCGATATGAAAATCAAGTCTAATATGAAACGGGAGAATCCGTAACAAAAGTAAAGCATCAGCAGCGAAAAGCTTCACCATGGTGTTCACATATTCACGTATGTATATTTTCACCACGTCCTTCAATCCCCGTGAGCAGCCCCGTAACATGAAATTGTAATAATTAAGGCAAAGTTTCGTTTGCCATGTTCATCGGGGCGTGATACGCGGACGAGGCCTGCGGGGTGCCGCTTATACACATATATATATATTTATTATACATATGGGTGTATTTATATATAGTCGCGTATATATATATATGTATCAAGAGGGGCAGCGTGCAGAGACGTTGTACGCGATATAACCAAAGGCAAACCCAAAAAGGGTTATAAGGAAAACGGGCATTTCCATTTATACCCCACAGATCCGCGAACCCCCCCCAACGAGTGATTGGCCCGGATAAATTCAAACTCTCCCTCTCAGATCCACCCTACCACTTTTCTATCCACCCCTAATTTAAACCCTCTGTCTCTCTCTCTTTCGATTCAACGAATTTTCATCTAATTACCATCTAACGATTCGTGCAAAAATTCTCTCAAAACTTTTACATTACTTTTTCATCATTCGAATGGAAATAAAAATTCGTTTAAAATAACTTTTTGATGAAATAATAAAATTAATCATTTTAAAAAAAAATCTAGTTACTCCATTCACTTATTTTTAGGAATTTCATCAAAAGTTTCATAAAATTTATGCTAGAATCTCGTGGATTGCATAAATTTAATAAATTAACATTGAATATTTCCGGCACAAAATTAACGCGATGCTTTAGAATCTTTATATTGCATACATATTAACGAGAAGTTAATATGATGTTGTAATCGCTGTACGTTCTAAATCCCCCATGGCAAAAATAAGCTTCGCGAATTCGATGTCTCTCACTTTTATTATTAGTCGCGAGTTCCATTGACATAAATGAAAGGTACAAAATTTCTCTGTGCATAAAATATATTTCAGTGAGAGAGAAAAGGAAAAACCGTGATGATATCTCGCGTCGTGGTTCGCGCCGAGAAATATGGGCATGTATATCCCAGGTATGGGATAGATGGATGAAATATAACTATCAAAGTTGGCGATCGCAGGAGCGACCGGTACATATATATATATATATATGTATATGGAAGTGGTGATGGTGGAATTTGCCCAGGCATAACTCGTCATATATAGATGTATGTAGCTATAGACGAAAACTACCCCTTTTGCGATTTGCCCGGATAGAGAAGCGCATCCCTTCTCTACCCCTTTGGAGCATCCCCCCATCCCTTATCTGGGTTCTCTCCGTCATCAGCACAGCGGCGTGGCGGTCGCTCACAATTTATATTACGAACGAAGGTGCGCGCATATAATTAATTTAATTAAACACTCCCGGGATGAAAATCGTCCTATTAGTTCGGCAACTTTCGACGCTTTCTGATTCTCGCTCTCTCTCTCTCTCTCACTCTCTCTCTCTCCCATAGCAGACTTCTGTACAGTACGCACATCTATATCAGCGAGCCCCCCACCTACACCCACCCGTGCACACGTTCTACTCACCCTTTCACGTTCTCTTCGTCCTATCCGCGGCGCCCTTCCGTGCGATTCTCCGGAGGGTAAAGAAGAAGGTATAGCAAATCATCCCCCGTCCACCCTCAAAACTAGCATGCATCTTTATATATAGCTCACGCGGCCTCCATAGCTTTCATTCGTTCGCAGCCGGAGAATGTCCAAAAAAAATAAAATGGATTTTTATTCGACGATCATTCCGACGTCGCGAGTGTATAAACTTTTTCGGGCCGAGGGGCAAGGGAGGGGGTTCTCGACACGAGACGACTGTACAAAGCTCAAGTCGGATTTCTAAAGTCAATGGCTTTTGTCGACGGGACTGGTCAGTCAAAGTACCTCATCTACAGAAAGCATACCACGACGATGCATTTTTTTTTTTTTTTTTGCCAACAGAATGGGGAAAAAGAAACAATTTTATGATAAAATTCATCTGGTTTTTCAACGCAATGAAATAATTTTTTTTTTTTTCTTTCAAGGTATATCATACCTTATAATTTTTCATCCCTGCTTATTCACAACAATTTTTTATCTTCTATTGAAAATGTACCGATGTATGAATCTTCATATGAAAAATTAATTCGATCTAGTAGAGTCGCAAATCGTCGCGTGCCAGCGAATCCTCTCTTACTCTCCTTGAAAGACTCGTGGTCCTTGTACTTTGATGCTATATGTCACTTTGCTCACTTCTCATTGTGACCCTTCGGACATTTACTCCCAAGACTCGTAGACAAAGTTTGGAAATGCCACGCTGGCCTATACTCTCTCTCTCTCTCTCTCTCTCTCTCTCTCTCTCTCTCTCTCTCTCTCTCTCTCTCTCTCTCTCCCTCTCTCTCTATCTTGCTCTGTTTCGCTTTCTGTGCCATACATTGTGTGCTATATACACACGACACATTCTCTCTCTCTCTCTCTCTCTCTCCCTCTCTCTCTCATGTTCTCTTTCTCGCGACATGGCCGACGAGAGACTTGTCTAGGAAGCACAGAGCAACGCGACAAACAATACAGCGGAAGTAGCTAGTGATACGTTGGACATCAGTGGCTCCCATTCTCGGATCTACTCGCGATTAAACTTTTACATTATTTTTCAGGTGATAAATCGAATAAACATTTGATGCATCTTAGAGTAGCCTAATAATTCGCATAAAAAATATGTCCGTGACAAAAATTACTTTTCACCCATCTGTCAAATTGAATATCTCTTGAGAACTAAATTAAAAAATCGTTATCGCACAATAAACTATAATAATATGCATTTGAGGAATATACGATCGTTTTGAACCTTCTCACAAATATATGTAAAATCAAACAGAATTTTCCAAGCGATTCATTCATCGTTTCTTCGAATCTTCGAATCTTAAAAAACAACCATGTGTCATAATTTAAACCAAGTATTTTTTTAAATTATTTTTCTCCCCAATTCGTATATGTTCTCAACAGGTCTTCTTAGACAGACATTAGAGGTTATTCGCGTATATATATATATATTAATTTTATTAATAAGTAAATTTTTTTATTGTTTTTCTCCCCAATTCGTATATGTTCTCAACAGGTCTTCTTAGACAGACATTAGAGGTTATTCGCGTATATATATATATATTAATTTTATTAATAAGTAAATTTTTTTATTGTTTTTCTCCCCAATTCGTATATGTTTTCAACAGGTCTTCTTAGACAGACATTAGAGGTTATTCGCGTATATATATATATATATATATATATATGTATATATACATGACGTACTAAATATAATGGAGAGCCACTGTCGGTCAGCTCTAGATAGGGATTGGACTTGATTTCCGGCACGCTCGACCGACCTCCTCTCACCGATAACGTAAAGGGCCAAAGAGCTTTCTCTCTCTCTCTCTCTCTGCCTAGTATCGCGAGAGACTCGAGACTAAACTCCAAAGGCTATAGCTCTGCCCCACAGCGGGATTCTTGGCGGGGGGGTGTTGTTGCTGTGCTGGTCGTCGTTTCTGATGTCGGTGGACACGCCGATGCGGGGCAGGGGAGAGTTCTAGTATAGCATCGCCCGCGCAGACGGACGGATAGATGGACAGATTGCGGCTAGCCTCCAGGAAACCTCGGTAGTCGAGCAGCGGGCTCCTTGCAGCTACCCCTTCTCATTTTCATCCCCTTTCTCGCTCCCTTTCCTACACCCAACGAGACCCATCGTTGTTTTAACCCCTAGATGGACGACTAGCGACTAGCTCTCTCTCTCTCTCCCTCTTTTACAGTCTCCGTCTTCGTACGCTTCCTCTCTCTCTCTCTCTCTCTCTCTCTCTCTCTCTCTCTCTCTCTCTCTTTATTCGTGCTTTGTCATTTGCTTAGAGCCAATCTACGTTGTCCGGTTCGAAATCCCTCGGGCACTTCCGTGTGGCACGATCACCGATCGTAATTCGATCTGACTCGGAGGGCACAAAGCCGAACCCGCACATCGCATCACCGCTCTCAGTAAGGCAAAAGCAATGATCATTCGACAACTCACTCTCTCTCTCTCTCTCTCTCTTATTCGTAGTGTCGAAATCTTCGGATGCCTTCCAGCTCGTCGCGATTGGTATTCGCGTATTATGCATATTATTTTTATATGATACGAACTTTTGTTGTTAAATTGGCCATAATTCTGTTTACGTTGTGGACCCATAGGTTAGATTGGAAGAAAGTCTTCGAATGAGTATATCAGTAGATTCTATGAAATCATGTGACATGATCGAAGTCTATTTTATACAGTTATATACACAACGAATAAAGAGTCTCTTCGGTCTCTATAACATCGATCGAGAACATTTGCCCGAGGAAAATATATATAATCGAGTTGTCTGAAAAATTCTGCCCGTATAATTTATCGTGAAATATGACAAGAGGCCACTTAAAAGTCAAAGTGAACGAAAATTATGATTTTTATTATAATACTAATCAGTATATTCACTGATTAGTATTATAAACACTTTCGCAACAGGGAATCGATAGCTCCTTGAAAAATCTGTTTTTACTCTTCACGAATCACGAAGATAATACGTGCTGGCCTTCTATGATGCTGACTCGTTTTGATCGCCGGTTGGACGGTCGATATACAGAAAAATATCCGGTGGCAACGACCGCGTCATATACAGATATAGATATTCATATATAACGTTCCGAGTCGAACAGGGAAGCCAGCTAAACTTGTAAATGGGGTTATCTGAGCTACATATCGACGATGAAATAATTTTATGTATTTTGGCTAATCAGTCCTGAACGCTCCACGAGTTCGATCTCTTTCTCTCCCTACTCTTCTCGTCGACCCCTCTGGCCCGTTTATGTGACATATATATATATATATATATTTTACTCTCAAAAGAGCGTCTATGTTCGAGTGGGCAATAAAAATAAGTGGCCACCGCGAAGAACTTGCCCGCGATAGCCGCGTTCGTACAGCACGAGCGCTCAAAATTCATTATATAGGATCAAGCCTTATTCCCAAATCGACGTTGTTCGTGGGTGGACTCTAATTTCGTTCCATAGATAGACAACAAAGTGTTGGACTTGAAAATTTCAATAAACGAGATTAATCTAAAAAATAATAACAATTAAACATTTCGTGTGAATAAAACAGTAAGAGTGTGTAGTTTTTTTTTTTTTATCGTGTAAATATGAAATTAAAAAAATATTGTAAAGTTGAAACTCGATCGTAAGTGCTGAACTGTCGAACTAATAATATTGTAGCTGAAGTGATTGATGCATTTAGAAATGATCGTCGCACGTGTCATTGATGACAAACCGGATATTAAAATCGGCAGGAGTGCGTGAGGCGGTGAGAAGGAGATACGTAAAAGAGTCTCGAAGATTGGCAAATTTGCCGGTGAGTTTTTCAATTTAATTATGACGATTAAGAGCAAAAAGCTTTATCTCGCTCAATCCCCGCTCGCTATTGGCCCTGGACTGTATCGGATATATATATATATATAGATGTACGCTTTTTCGCTCTGTCACCGATCAATCGTATCGACTCTCAAAGTCCCTCGAGCCATTTGTCGCAGACGGCCGATTCTCGGCAATCGTTGACTGACAAAAAAACTTTTCAATCTCGTTTTCGTCCAACCCTCTATATTTGCTTCCCTACGCTCATGTTTTACGGTATATATATATGTACAGTTGAACCATCGTCTTTACGCCCTCTTTAAAAAATTCTCGTTCCAAATCCTGGCGGAATTAATGCAGTTTCCTTCGACCACATCGGTCGCTGTGAAATACGAGACGACCCCCAGGGCTTGAACCAGATGAGGAAAAAATGGCAAATTGATGAGTGGTGAAGCTCGATGAGATTCATATTGCCCTTGGACATATTTTATAAGGGGGTCAAATTTTCAGTAAATTGAAAAAAAAAATGATCATTGGAATTGGATTGAATATGGATAATCAGCCGAGATATATCTATCAAGCTTTATCAATTTTTTTTTTTTTTTTCATTGAAATGACAAAGACACAAAAACTCCTCTCGTATAGCAAAGTTTCCAAAGACATAGATTCTCAATGTACACTCAATGAACTCTCATAGGTTCTCAATGTATTCTATAGATTTACGTAAATCGAGGCTCGTCAGAGTTTCCATATATACGAGGAAGGGTTAGTAATTCTCGTACGTAGCTTCGAAACATGCCACCGACAGGCCTTCGATGGTCGTATAAATATATATATATATATATGTATATACACGTCACGTACAATATACGGTAGGCGCGTCAATGAGGAAGAACAAGGTACACGTGTACCTACTTTAAAGGCAAACGCGTCTATGTATACATAAATATATCTATATAGAGATGTGTATATTGAAAAGGGAAGGATATATATACATATGGCCGGGTACAAGTCTCGCATGCGGCGCCAACACGTGCACCCCTTGTGTGACACTCACACACACATGCAGACGCACAAAACGCAATATGATATATATCTATACATTGTACAAATCTGAATTGGGCACGTTCGTGAGAGGCGCGAAGGATTAATCTCGTTATCGAGCCTGACAATTCGATGTTGGATCTACTGCGACATCGTCGTATTCGTCGTCGTCGTCGTCGTAGTCGTCGTCGTTGTCGTCAGAGTCGTCGGAGTCGTCGCCGTCGCAGCTCGCGCACAGTAACGTCAATTAACCGCGCGCGCGGAGCATTGCTGGCCCTTCCATGCACACCCAGAGAACTTTCCGTGCCTCTCACATTCCCTTCTCCCTTCTATCTCATCCGCTTCACCAGAGGGTTGCACTAGGACACGAGGGAAACTGAAGAGTATGTCGGAAAAAAAAAAAAAAAAAACATATATTGCAAACTCGATATTATCGATAAGAGTTAAAATAACCGGATGGTAGAGGGTGGAAGAATTGGAAATCTCGTCCATGTCGAGAGCTCATAGTGAGAAAAAAAAACTTTTCCATTGATCGTCGATTTTTTTTGTTTTTTTTTTTTTTTACACGTCTACATATTATTTGATAGACATATCGGAGCTTCGATCAACCGTCCAAGCCTTGCGGTCTCTCGTTTTATTGCAGAGATGGCAATATTATTATTATTATCTTGTAATAATTACTGGAGAATTTTGGTGAGATGCAACAAGGAATTTTTAATGAAAGAATAGAAAAATAGGAGAACTATTCGAAAAATAAAATTAGAAAAATAAAATCCATTTTATTTTTCCAATATATATATATCGGTCGACTCTATAACTATCGTAGCTATATGCTTTTCCTTATTGTTTTCCCAGTACGATTGGGAACACGTGACTATATACTTTTAATATATAACTATATACGTGTACATATAGGTCGGTCGCAATATGCAACAAAAGGGGTTGCAAACGATTCGTCTGTGATCGAACCCGCGTTCAAATACTCGACGAAGCGTCTCATATAATACATAAACGATTGAGAGGCCTTCCGAAGTTTCCGGCAGTGGTGCTGAACGATGGTATAGTAGCGACGTGAGTTTGCTACCTATAACCGCTTTGAAATAAACATAAGGCTCATCGCGCGATCGCCACGTCATATAATACGAGAAGAGGAACAAAAAAAAAAAAATCTATAGTACACATATCGTTGCGCGGCGTTTAGTGACACGCCGATATGGCGCCCTGCAAGCTTTTCAACCAGCAGCTACGCTTTTCTTCCTTTTTCTCCCCCACTTTGCCCCACTATTTTTACTCTTTTTTTTGTTCTCCCTCGTTTCGTGTATAACGTGGAATTGTATAAAGTACGCCAGCCGGTAGAATACGAGAAATAAAGAAAGAGAGAGAGAGAGAGAGAGCTTTTTCGCGAACGCATGATATGCAAGCGCGGAGGCTCTCGGCCAAGTGGACATTTATAGGTCGCTGGCTCTCGCGTCGATTGCCTTCAACTATGTAAATAACCGTCGTCGTCGTCGTCGTCGTCGTAGTTGTCGTCGTTCCTATGCTAATGGTAATTTAACTCTTTCGTATCTCTTCCTCTCGTACCACACAATCAAATATTGTTGGTCGACAGTGAGTGAGAGATTCACCGACATTATATTAGATCACGAGAGATTCGTTAGCCAATTTTTCACCCGGGACCATTATCGTCATTTGCAAAATCATTCTATTCATTTAATTGAATGTTAAACTTTACATCCTCAACTTTACGTAGTTTATGCTTTTTTTTTTCTCGATAATTTCAATAAGACGTAATAATTATCTTCAAATATTATTGTAAAATTTGATCCATTCGTATTGAACGAATGTGGAAAAAAAAAATGTTTAAAGTATTTTTCTAACGATACACGCGAATGAGAATCGTAATTTTCCCATCCCTTATCTACTTCGCGCCAGAACGCGGAATATACTTTGGCGCTAAAACGTGTTTTTATTCTCTCCGATTTTACAGCGTGAAATTTCTTTTCTTCTTTTTTTCCTCCCCCGACGATTATTGTAGTAGAGGGCCCAAACCACTTTGCTGTACAGTATCGATGGCTCTCCACACACCCCATATTATCATGGTGCGAGGGGTTGCACACACAGAACTAGGATGTTCAGCTCCGTTTCACCCCCCGTGACCGTAGTTGAGGACTCGAGAATCTCGCGGAGAGAACGGGCCGTACAGAGAGGTGTGCGAGAGAACACGAAGATTTTTGCTCTCGAGCGGCTTAATATCGGTAATCGATAATACGTGCGGTATGAGAGTGCTTTTCTCACTATACACACCCTCTGTACTCTCTGTGCGGTGAAACAGTCACTCGTGTGTAGGTACGAGAACGACCAGCAGCACCAACCTCATCCTCATTCCATGACATTTTTTACCACCCTCGGATCTTCTCTCTCGTGATCGTCGGCGCACCCCCTTGCTCCCATCATCCAAGCAACGGACCATCGCGTGGACGGAAATTACGGACTGTAGAAAGATACGGGCGCGCGAGAACGAACGAGGCAAAAGAAAAAGGGAAGAGAGAATAGAGGAATAAAAATAGAGAATAAAAAAATACCAGGTATATCAGACGCGTCTCGATTTACCACGATTCTTCTCCTGATTGCAACACGACGTTGCAAAAATTTCCTTGTTACCGAAATTGTCATTTTTTAGAGGGGAAAATTTCTCATTCGATTACGAATTAATTGGATACTATTTCAATGCTCAGAAAATATTATTTCTCCCCTTTTTTTTTTTTTGGACAAATTGATATTTTGCCGATTGGAATAATAATTACCATAAATCTATAATAAAACTCATTATTTAGGATTTAACGAACTGAACATTTAGCAGGCAGTTCAATTTACAAAAAATATGTATATAGCAAATATTTTTAACGACCATTGGGTGCACTAAAAATCGTAGCTGGAATATGGCAATTTAATCAAATTAAGATCTCCATAATCTCATTTTAGTAAATTCAACCTGCGCCCTCTCGCTGCACCCCTCTCTTTCGAATGATTAGAAACTCGTGTGTCCTTATCGTTGTCTCATTTTCTTTCCCCATTTGGATGTCGCACAACCGCCCCAACGTCATCTCTTCTCTATGTATTTGGGTATCGTTGAATACCTAATCTCACACCGCCGTACCAACGAAATTAATTCGTCTTCCACTAATGTATATCCGTGCAAGTCGATTGCCGAAGCGAGTAGAAAGAGAAAGTGAGAGAGACAGAGAGAGAGAGATGAAAATGTTTCTATTTATCGTCGATTCAACGTTCAGTCGTTCGGGGGTTGCTTGCTGATGGTGCTTCATGATAGGGTGGATGGTCTTGAATCTCGAAACTAGTTAAGAGAACGCGTGGGGGTGTGGAAACGGGAATGAGTGTTGTACCAGGGAATGAAGGCAAGTTGTAGGATTACATTTTTTAAGGCGGTGCGGCGGCTCGTAATTTCTTGCTTGTATCGTTACGGACGAGATGTATATAAACCGAGGGAGGGGAATGAAGAAAGCGAGGAAATCTCGTGAAAGGGAGCGACGAGTGAAACTCGGAGTTAGGCGATGGCGGGACGGAGGGGGATTCGATCGAAATTAAAATTAAAATCGTAGCGGTGCTCGGAGGGCTTGGAAATTCAGCTTCTCTCTCCCTTTAATCACGATTTCGTGGTCTCCCGCGTGCCGTTATCCCGGAACGAGATATCGCGAGTATATATACGTGGTATTATATATATGCATTTGTGTATATATATATATACACCATTGAGGACTCGAACGCTCAGCTGAGCTCAGCAGCACGTGCGTGCGCCCCTTTTCATCAATTACGTATATTTTCTTGTATCATTAAGAACCTCCCTAAATCCTTTTTTATTATTACATCTCATTTGATTTTCCATACTCACCAATATATACATTTATCTTCTCTTTTCTTCGAAAAAATATTTTTCTTTATCTCTGTCAAAATGTCAAGGGGTTATCGGATCGTTCACCGAGTTCATGATCTTTCTATTCTTCTACACATGCTCGATCGTTTCAATTCATTTGAATCAACACACATTTATTGGGAATTTTTTTAAAGGAATCAACCAATAAAAAAGATAAAATTCTCGAATTTTAATGCAATTACGGTACACGCAATTGATCAAGCATGAAGCTTTAAAATTTTGCGTGATGAATTGATTTTGCTGATTGAAAAAAATTAAAATAAATAACGTAACATCGAAAAAATCTCGTACGAATATTTTTTTTTCTTCATGTGACGAGTTTCTAAAGAAAACCCGGAAAATGGGAACAGCCACGATATCATTGACTGCGACGATCTCACTCTTTTTTCGTTCCTTCCCCATGGATCGTAAAATTTCTGGCCGCGGGTGTGTAACGTTCCAGAAAATTAATCGTGTCCAATATATGTATATAACGAAGAAAGCTCTGGGTGTTATGCGAGTCTCGTTGCCGTGGGGCACACACAGAGAGACAACGTTAGAGGGGGGTCGGTAATATACTGGTGTGAGAAGGAGAAAGGTGTGATTGGACGAAAACGAGGAAAGGACATTCAGTTTGGGCCGGAGAAGCCACGCCGGTAATTTTCGCACGATTTTATGGGAATTTAAGAATGATTCAATTAGGACCAAGGGATCACTTTCCGAGATATGCTAATTTCTACGATCCAAGAGAGAGAGAGAGAGCGAAACAGGGAGAAAAAAAGAACGAGCCAAAAACGTAAGAAAGACGAAGAAGCTCAGATATTCCCTATTTGCTCGCCGGAGGGTGAAAAGAGAACGGAGAAGGACCCCAAGGAAGAAAAAAGAAAGAGGAAGAAGCTTGGACTAAAAAAAGCGTCAAAGTTCCAGGGTGGCCCGCACCTTCAATTTAAAAATCTAATCTTCAATAATCGTTTGCAGTGTCCGTGTTGGCGAGGGTGATCGCACGAGGAATTGGCGGGGGTGAAAATACGCGCGAGCGAAGCGCCATCTTGGGGTGTATAAATATACGTTTTCGGTTCGATTGAGGCGCTCGAAGCTGTCCTCTTATAGTTCGCTCGTATATATATATATATATATATATATATATATATATATATATATATATATATATATAGAGAGAGAGAGAGAGAGAAAGAGCGAGGAAGAGCGGCAGGGGTTTCGGCTCGGCGCTTCTTCGCCTCATTTTCATTCGGTCTGATTAAATTCATTAGTTTAATAGAGGGGTATCAATATCAGTGAGGCGAGTGATTTTTTTTTGCCAGCTCTTTCCTTCGCTCATCTCTGCCTTACTTGTTCTTTTCCTTATATATATTCGGGCTCTCGTATATCTTTTTTTTATATCAGAGATGAAGAAAAAGAGAACGGTTGGGAACGCCAAAAGAATCACCCTTGGGGTTTGGTGGACGATCGGGGGTAGTTTCCGATGGTCCTTGGCGGTCTTCCTGGTGACTGAAGATTCTCTCTCTCTCTCACTCTTCATTGATGCAGGGGGGTCGACAAGGACGACGAGAAAGGAGAGACGACTAATAAAATTGGAAAAAATTACTTATTTAACTCTCGCTCATGAACCAATCGAGCCAAGTGAGGGTCGAATATCCGGCCACTTTCTATATAGGGAGTGTTCAGTTTCAATGTTTCCACGCGATTATCTCTAATCGTTATCCGTAATAAAAAAAATCTTTCGGGACAAAATTTTTTAATCGTAAATCAAAATATGATAATAAAAAAAATTCCATATGACCATCTTCCCTAAAATGAGTCTGAATTTTTTTTTTTAAGGACATCGAATAATTTCCTCGGAAAATATGGCCAACCCTACGTATAAATGCGTTCAGCCAGCTTGCTGAATTTACGAATAAATCTGAAATGAGATAATTTACTGCTCGAAAATCACGAAGCTCTTATCCACCGTTTGTTATTAGCATGGAGCGATCAATTCTCGTCGATGCTCAGAGTAGATAATAATAAAAAGAGGAAAAATCTTCGATCGAGGATGTGGTTAAAGGGAAAAGGTGAAGAGGATCAGGCAATCGGAAGTTAGCTCTTGGGTAAACATCGGGTTTGGCCAGATTGGGCTGAGATATTCTAATGGGCTGAATAAGAGAAAGAGAGAGTGAGACGACACACATACCACCACAGTTATATATTAGTCCCCAGGGCACACTCACCTTTAGCTATTACTATATCAGAGGAATACTGCAGGAAAACAAATGACGAATGGATTTTCTAAAATTTGCAGAAATTAAACCAAAAATTTCCGATTTAAAAAAGGAGACAATAAAATAATGTAAGAATAGAGAATAATTTTGTTAAAATAATAAATGTCAATATTTTTGAAACAATTAATTTTTTGGACAATTATTTCGAATTTTCTTTATCCAAATGATCATCACTGATCTTCAAAGAAACTTTAACCCCCACTTTTGTTTTTTTTTTTAATCGCGAAAGTACAATCTCTCGTACTAAAATTTTCTGTGTGTGTTTCCGACGTTCCGGACTGAGACCGTACGATCACCGCGGCCACAACCAGACGCGGCGAATACAAAAAAATGTCTTTTCCCCTACTCTCCCTTCTACATTCTACAAATGACACTAATCGCCTTCCTTTATCTTCCCACGGTTTCGGAGCGCGCTAACGATAAAAACGAGAGACGAACAGATCTCTCGTGGCGCGCGGTTTGCTCTCGACGCTTCGCACACACGTATAAACGCGGGCACGCGAGAGCTCACTAACACAGAATGTGCGCTACAGAACTCACGCTCACTCAAACCCTGGCAATTCGATAATTATCTCAACATTTCTCTAATAACTTCTTGCTCTCGCGTACTCAACGTTCTTGAGCTTTATACCAGCTTTCCCTCCCTCCCTTCTGTCTACCCTACGGGGATGAGGACCCTTCAAAGGCTTTGCAAAGAGACTGCAATAGTTTTTTCCAATTTTCGAAAAATTAATTTTTATCCTATAAATTCATGTTTTCTCGATGCAGTTTTTCGATGCTCGACAAATTTTTCCAACACCAAAAACGTTCTCTAATTTTGGGGACTATAAGTATATGTTTTTGTTGCTTGCGTACCTTCAAGAATTTAAGCGAAGATCTTGACTTTCTCATGAATCCATGATAGCCTCATTGCGATTTTTCTGTCGTCACTTCATGTGATCTTCTCTCGCGAGACATGAATAAGTGATACCAACGACGACGTCGACGACAACATGAACGAATATAACCACGCTGGGGAAAAGGGGGAGGAGGGCCTGAGGTAAAAAGCATGCTGGTGAAAAGTTCGATCAATTGTCGTACGAATTTAACGTGGCACGCGATCCAAGTTTTGACACTGGCCTCTTTCAGCCTGGATATTATGTATCACTAATGTTTTCCCTCTCTCTCTCTCTCTCTCTCTCCCTCTATATTATTGTTTTAATACTATCTTTACAACTCTCTCGCTTATCGCAGTTGGGAAAAAATGAACAGACTACGAGAACGGAAACCGCATCGAACGAGTTAGACATGTACACGCTATTCTGTCAGAATATTATACCTATACATATGTACCACGAAATATATTGGCTCGAAAAAGGGTTGGAGAACTAATAAGCAGTGTATGCGCTACGACGAAAAGTTTTCAACATTTAAACACCGGCTGCGAGCATTCGATCGTTTAGCCAAGCCTGCAAAGTCTGAGTGTATACATATAAATATATGTATTATATATATATATATATATATATATATATATATATATATATATATATATATATATATATATCTGTATACTGGCAATGCATATGGATGCTTCCAACCCTCCCTATTGGTCTACCCAACCAAAGTGAATCCAAATAAAGGCAATTTCACTCAAGCCGCCTGTGGGACAAAAAAAGACAAATAACTTTTCCATAAATATATGGGTGTGTGTAATTTCGTAAAATAAAAATGACTGTCCAGTCACATGACAAAATTATGAATCATGATACGATAAGGGCATTTTTATGATCACTTTATAATTATTGAGGATAAAAATTGTTTGATTATAATAAATTTTCCACTGATTCCGATGCAATTTATTTCAATCAAATCAATTTTTTTTGGTCTATGCTTGCAGCATATGCGAGATGTATGGTGGTAATAATAAGCCAACAGTAACAGACCAGACCCTAGGGGGCCCTTTTAATCCACAAGTATACATATATATATATATATATATATATATATATATATATACATAATATAAACCGATCGGTGCCGGAGGATATAGGTAATTTCATTTCGTTCTCGGACGATGCCTGCGGGGTCATTGTAACCGATCCCTAAGCTACTTCAGCTCTCACTCTGGTGTGGGCGATATCGAAACGACAATAGTTGTTGGCCATTCAAACCAAACCAGTCTCTCATATGGGCACAAACGAGAGATAGTTTGGTGACCAATGATATTCAATAATTATCAGAAAATCACAAGTTCCGATCCCTGCTGTATGAATTATAATTTTTCATAAAAATATTCTCTGTTTGAAAAAATGCATCAATTACAAGACTGGTCATTTTTTAAATATCGAACCAATAAACTTTGAACCGTCAGTTTTCCATCTCAAGCTTCATTTCCAACAGTCATTGAATTTTCCTTTAAGTGCCAATAACTGTATGGTTTATTCTGAAGAGTCGCATAACCTACGAAATGTTCACCCGCATATGCTAGTGACCAGAGCTCAAGTGACTAATACATATAACGCATCACACGTATACCCTCGTGGCAATGGTATATCTGTGTGTGCTAAATACACTCTAACAATCTATATAGAGGAGCTTTCCGAACCACCGAGATATATAACTCGCACGAAGAGCCTTAATAACTTATGGATTGGACGCAGAGCGTTATTGAACGTCCTGTTAGAATCCGGGCATTATCGATAGTATGGCTGTGCCGAGGAGAGAGATTCTCTCTCTTCTGTATAACGACGTGGCGGGTCAGAGAGCATAAACGAGAGCATTATGTCAGAAGACCGCAGTTACCATATAGAACATCATGATTCTCAAACACATACATTACCTATATATATATAAAATAGTATTAGTATGTGATTATACACACATATATATATATATATATATACATATATATATATATATATATACATATATATACATATACATATAAGCATGTATGAAATACAGAGACGTCGATTCGACCGGTATATATGAAGTGCGATCAATCACTCGTGGTGGGCCCGCGAGAGCGCGTTAACACGCTTAAGCGCTTTGCCGTAGTCGGTGAGGGCTTCGCTCTTACTCCTTTTACTCTGCTGCCGCGACTGATGCTTCTATGCTCGAGAGAAGTGTTCGTTCGTTATATTAGACTTCGGATTGCAGCTTTATATATATATATATATAAATGTGTGTATTCGTGTGTGTGGAGTGAACGATAGAAAACGTACATAGTGGCCATCTCATGTGTTCAACGTACAATTTCCATTGTATATTACATTTTTTTCCTTTATTTTTTGTCCACATAGCAAAATTTGATTTACTTTTTTTTTAAACGTTCTATGTAGTAGTAACTTTGAAATACTCTCGATTAGACGGAAAGTAAGAAGCTGTATGTTCATATTTTTAAATAATATGCATATTGTATATATGTAATATGTATATGTAATAATATGCATATGTATATATGTAATATGTACATGTAATAATATGCATATGTATATATGTAATATGTACATGTAATAATATGCATATGTATATATGTAATATGTACATGTAATAATATGCATATGTATATATGTAATATGTACATGTAATAATATGCATATACATATTTGTTGGATGAAAAAAACCGTACATTTATAAAAGCTCACAATTTTTTGCTCACAAATACAACGAAATATTTATTTCTTAAGCTCCAATTTATTCGTAAAAATGAAACGAAGAAAAAATGTTCGTAAAAGTGTCGGGAAAAAAAGAAAAATCACGTGTCAAATACTTTCTCCGTCCCCGTTTCTGTTTTCTCCCTTTCTTTTTTCTTCGTTAATGCCTATAACTCGACTGTACCTATATATTCTTTCTCATCGTCTCGCGATCGTAAAACCGTATTTACCCCGCTCTGCGATTTTGTTTGGTTTTCCCGTTTACGCCTCGCCCACACATACGCCCCATGTCGAGACCCGAGACACGTGTGCAAGTGTAATATTACATATATATATGTATATATATGCATCAATGTTCGAGTATGTGATAGCACCAGGGATATCTCGTGCAACTTGCCCCCCCATCCGCGACTTTGTGTGCACATAACGCACATATGTATATTTTAACATACACGCATACCCATACATCGCGCTCTTTCTATCATTTTTCTTCGTCTTTTTTTTGTTTGTTTATGACCCGCGGTATTATAAATCCGTGGAATACACTGTAAAGAGTCTTGACCCATTTCTTTCCATACTGCTATTCTCTCGGTATGAAAAAGCTCCACACACTTTTTTTCTCTCGGTCCCACTTGGGCATAACGTCGCCAGATTAAAAAAAAAAAAAAAAAAGTACTACGTTTCGTTTTCTGTCCTCCCACTCCTCCCTCTCGGTTATCATTCGTTTCCCCCCTTTATTTATTATGAAATTTCTTTATGGGTTTACAACGCCTATCAACGAGGAAATCTCCACGAGCGCCACTATGTCGAGAGTATAGGAGGATATGCAGGGGTTGAAAAATGTTCTTTCTCTCTATCTCTCTTTCTCGTTTACTCATCCATCCCTATTTCACGGTGAGTGGGAAAGAGAAAAACTGGAAGCAGCCTATATTTATATACATATACATGTATATAAAACTCTGTATACATGTAATGTGTATATAAAACTCTGTATACATATACATGTATATAAAACTCTGTATACATGTAATATGTATATCATATGTGTCTGCCTATGTCCATGTGTGTGTGTGTGTGTGTGTGTGTGTGTGTGTGTGTGTACAGTTACATCATTTTTCGCCCAAACGAGTAATATAGATACGAAGAGACTCTTCGGCGTCGTGTAAACGAGATGGTTAGCACAGCCTGGCGTTTATCCCTCCTACGCGTTTCCCACAAGCATACATCATGCCTCAAAGGGATGTATATATATATATATATATATATAACCCTTCGAGGTGCATTCCCGTTTACAAGCAACTAAAATATTGTTCATAAAGTAATAACTGAGTACAGGCGAAAACCCAAACTGGACAAGAGCGTGTTTCCGAGAAAACCAGCAGAGTGAATAGGTGGGAGTGGAGTTTCCGTATATGAGATTGTATCCACACTCAAGGGAATGTGAGAAGAGTGACGTTTACAGCCGTTCGGGAAGCCGACAACGTTTACTTAACAGCCCTATAGCTCTGCGTGTGTATATATCCTTCCATTTCCCTTCCTGTTTGCCTCTATAGGAGAGATTTTTTACGATGTACGCCTGAGCGAGAAGCTCCTATTGTACGTGTATGTATGCATTTGTGTCTCACGAGGGGGTTGGAGGCGATAAAATGCTCCTGTTCGCGGGATTAACGTCTTTGTGAGGTTCATTAGTCCCGCTTTAGCAAGCCGCTGATACTATACTTCGTCTCCCTCTTCATCTCTCTCTCTCTCTCTCTCTCTCTCTCTCTCTCTCTCTCTCTCTCTCGACCTCTCTCGACCTCTCTCGCTCTTGGCTATAGAGAATATGTACAGATCGATGATCGAACGACTATCGTAGCTCGATAATTTCAGTGAAACCCAAATTCAAATACGAATGAACAATTTTAGAAATACATTTAGAAATACTCGGATAAATTATCTTTATCCGAGTGATTTACACGGGGAAAAATTTATCATTTTTTATTTCTTCTTGAAAAAAAAAAAATACACAGGTTTTTATATTCAATAAAGAATATCTTGGGCATGAAACATTTAATAAAGCATTCAAATATTAAAAACAATTGAAACATTTTAGACCTTCACACATTGATAATTTAGAAATGTCTTTTCTTATATATCATCAAAACGTTTAAATCCTTTGCACGTTCTTTTTTGAGCATTTACCAAAAGTTTTAAAAAACGCAAAGGAGTTTGACGAAAAAATGAACATGCCAATTAAATTCACAATCGGACGTCTTTTATCCATAAGCTGTAGATATGTTCTTTCACTACTGTGTCTTATGTGCGGGGCATCTCTTACATTCGGAGCTCTATATACATTTGTATAATTGATGGGTCGATATACGGTGCGTTATTGATAGTCGATATTCCATGTACGTTTCATTATCACTGGTTTCCTAATGATATACGTAAAGGTGGTGGGTGCATATTGAGCTTGAAATGTGTGTGCACATAACACGTGTTCAAAAAGAGGAAGAGAGATTAGAGACGGGGTAGGGGTCGTGGCATTAACCTGTTGACACTGTATAAAACGACCTATCATCGAAGATCCGTCGATTAACTTTATTAATAATTCAACTATTAATCCGGAGTGTTCGTGCCGATAAAACCAATAGAGTCTCCTCCTCAATTTAATTCCCCTCTGCAATTCGTCATCTCGGTTATCGACAAGAAATTGATAGGACCCGCTGACATTTAATCGTCCGCATAAATCTCAATCCCATATGTGTACCACGAAAAATAGTTCAGTAATTAAATTCAAATTAATAAAATTGTGATAAATAAATTATTCGAACTTGATTTTTCAGGATGCTTTTAGCCTCAATGTGCCTAGATTCCTTTCTGATTAATCTTAATGTTCTCAGTATATATAAATATAAGATTTTAGATAAATCGTTTATGCACTCGTATTCCTTGCCCAATTAATTAACAAAGCTAATGTAATTATTTTCTGTTTGTTACAGGTGAGTTCGAAATTGCCAACAGAGAGGATACTGTGTTTCCCATCCAAATTGGAATTCGTGAGCAAAGAAAATTACATATTTATACGCCCGAAATCTTATTTTTCTTGGTTTATCCCACAATTTTATACATATCTGCACGTATAGTGTATCGTATAACGTGCCAGCGACGAAAGTCCAGAGAAGGTGATGGCGCGTTTTCCTCCCACCCCGTTTCATAATTAATCCCACAATTACCGATCGTGCACACGGGTTGGGTAACCAACTTGGTAGGAAATCCGGGCCTCGAGGATTACGAGCTAGGCGGTGCTAAAATAAGAGCGAGAGAGAAAACTATATAAACGAGTACACACGATATATATATATATATGTATATGTACATGTTGTTCAACAGAGCACAGAGATAGACGTATAGGTAAGAAACAAGAGATGCTGCGGAAGAGAGAAGCTCTCAAACGATGCCAAATGGATGATCACGAGTTCGTGATATACACATATACAAAGAGAGAGAAAGAGAGAGAGAGAGACTACACAAGTACGTGTGACTCTGTTGCGGTGAAATGCACCAAGGCGAAACGGAAATCGAGGGAGAGAGAAATTCTCATCGATATATCTATATATATACATACGTGTCTACTGGTATTGGATACAATGTGAGAGAGGATCGGAAGGTGGACGAAGGTCCCTGACGTGAACGAGTTCTATACGCCGTTAATGTACTAATCAACCCCTTCGAAGGCAAATGTATTGCCTCTCTGATATATATTGTACACACATATATATATATATGTATATACTTGGTATATACCATCATACCTCACACATACCCATAGACATATTGGTATTATCGGTGGATAGAAACGGCCAGGGAGATTCAGTTATAATCGACGGTAGTTCACAGAGGGTACCCGAGGAAGGAGACGTTCCGTCGAGAGGGATGATGATGGTGGTAACCTCCCTGTGGATGGTGCAGCGTATGAGACCTGCCGAGTGGTGATGGAAGGGGTTATGAGAGGTCGCGCAAGAATTGGCCAGAAGAAAGATGAAGAAGGATGAGAGGAGGCTCTGCCTGGAAGGTGCCATTGAAAGAGGGGTTGATGGGACCACCAGCATCGCGGGAGAGCTGTCGGGCTGGTACTATCGACATTCGTGTTGTGTATAAACGTACGATGTAAATTTTGCCCACACTCTCCTCGGCCTTATATGCCATGAGGAATATCTCTGGCAGAGAGAATACCAGGAAGAGCGAGAGAGGAAGCACAGAGGAGAAGTGCCCCGTAGAAGGAGTGTATTGCCACATCGCACACGAGCAACCCCTCTGCTGCCCCTCCCGATATCCCCTCTGGTAAAAGCCGGCAGTACCCCACACGATATATAGAGAGGGTGCGGAATCAAATCGATAGCAGACTAAGATATACCTATCAGTCTAATTGTCAGTACAGAAAGACCGAGAGAGACAGCGATATCGGAAGGGTTTCACTCGCCGATGATGTTATATATATATATATATATATATATATATAGACATATATGTATGGAAACGGTTCATGTCGATGTACACATTTGTGTATGTGTCCTATCTATACGTGTATATTAGAGCTATGTGTGTTGGGGGATGGTTGGATATGCCATGGTCGTGGCGTATAGCTTAATCACCCTCCCTGGGTCTCCGCACGACTCACTCCCTCCACCTCTTACTACCAGGCTGATGTAGGAGTGGGTTTTCTCTCTCTGTCTGTGTCTGACGCTCTCTTTCTCTCTCGCTCTGGCCCACCGCCCGTTCTTCAACCCCTCTCGAATCCACAGAAGCAAACGTGCGCTCTTCTGCTGCTGGTACGAGGCAAAGCAAAGGCCCTCATCCACCATCACCGCGTCCTCTCTAGCCGCCGAATCCCACCAACGCCAACCGATATTCCATCCTCCTGATTCTCCGTTTTCTCTCTTCCTCTCTTTCCGATAACCCTCTCTTCCTCACTCCTCTCGTTCATCGTATTTTCCTCTCAATCTCGTTCCAGTTCTGCTTTCCTTTGCATTTATCTCTCTCTCTCTCTCTCTCTCTCTCTCTCTCTCTGTCCTATACACACTTTGTGTGCTCTCTTCTTCGCATTCTCCTCGACTCCTCGCCCTCTTCAAGCTTGCGGGCTTCTATACCTAGCTGAGTAGCTGCGCGGCCTTCCATTCTCCAATAATCAATAATTATACTCAAATAAAGAGAGAGAGAGAGAGAGAGAGAGAGAGAGAGATACAGATTTATATATGGAACACTAACAAGCGATTATAGGAAGGGATGGACATGGATGGAATCACCCTTGATAAGGATTTTAGATATGGAAGTGAGGTATGTAATACTATTTCTGTGGTTGTGTGTCCATGTGTCCATGTATGATATATGTATATATATACTTATATATATACATATAATACAATTGGAAGCAGTGTGATATATATATATACAATACAATTGGAAGCAGTGTGATATATATGATAAGGCCATCTTCCACAATACTGAAAGGAACGATTATATCGAGCACTACGTTCTAATGAAAGCCAAGACATATCGTCAATATGATTCAGTCGTTACGTTCGTGTGTTGACCAGATTTTTTTTGACCATAGTCGCGTCTGCTATCATTATTGGCCATTTCATAAAACGGTCTGTCTTATCGGGCATCGAGGAGCATTCGAATAGAAAACATAATCATGCAGAACAATAATGAATTCATTATTAATTTTTTATATGATAATTGAAAATAGCTTCAAGCAACTGTGACTACTCAACGAATATTGAGCCATATATTTCAAATGGCCTGTCATTCGATTGCTGGCCATATATTTTCCTCATAGCTGTAGGATATCTGCTCTGATATATATATATATATATAGTATATCTCATATACATCAATGCTGTGAATGCCAACGTGCACATAACTGTGCATGGATCACAGCATTGGGCAGAGTTCCGAAGCATCGATGCGGGCTTCTGACTTGCTTTGGATTTACACTGTCCCTCTTCTCTTTGAGCCGGGAGAGTGATCAGAACCGAGAAGCTTCATTCCCGGGACGTCATGCCCCCACCCTCTCTCTCCCTCTCTCTCTCTCCCTCTCTCTCTCTCTCTCTCTCTCTCTCTCTCTCTCTCTCTCTCTCTCTCCCTCTCTTGTGCTGCTTATCTCCACTGACATGGAAATAATTCGGACTAAAATCAAGTCGCTCAAGTGTCCTCGATCCTCTGGCATCTACCACGATGGAGCAATACGGGCTTCGAATGCTTGGATGTTTAGTTGGACGAAATGTGGATATATATTTTGGTGGTTATATCGGAAAATTGACGTACTTCTCGAGGGAAAGACAAAAATATGAGATATCGAGTGGGTTTTTTTTTTCACAACCGTGAATATCCATAACCATCAACCAACAGAGCGATGTGAAAAAAAGAGGTTGATACCAAAGCCAGCTTAGTAAATGATTAAAAATATCGATAATGCGATTGAATGGTCGAGCCATGTAACTCGACTGAAAAATCACGTGTTTCAGTGGAGGGGTGGGCTCAACATTTCTTGAAATTAATCAGTTCTCCACGATATTCAATATGTCCGGGTCTGAGTCCTGCAACCCTTGATGTGTGACCCTTGTCGACGACGTCCTCCTCCTCCTCCTCCTCCTCCTCCTTCTCCTCCTCATCGCTGGCACGCGCTTCCTCTCTCCCACGTATTTTACTGCTTTACTATATATACGTTGTAGAATATATATATATGTATAGTATATTATATAGATTTACATAGCGGAGAACCCCACCAACGACAAGACGACTGTACGTACACGTAGACTTCGGGGAACGAAATTAATCGCGATATCTAAATCACGCTCAGGGCGACAGTGATCGACGAGCAAACGTCCACGTCTGTACGTTGAGCGCGCGGAGGAATCAGGTCGTTCTCCTTCCTCTATATTTCGTTCGGTTCTTGGCTCTCTTTTTTCTTCGTACTTTTGTTTTTTTACTTCATTTGTTTCATTTCGTGTTCTTCATTCCTCATTTTTCTATCGGTGTTTAAAACGTACATATGTGAGTGTGCACAACGTCAACGGCAGAGTTTCCAAACGATTGCAAACGATCGCGAATTGGCGTACTCGTGCACTAGAAAAAATATATCACGGAGCCAACTGAATATCGATTGTTCTCGATCGTGGAGAAATGATTTTAACCGAATTATAATAAATCGTGATTTGAATTATATTTATCTAATCAATATTGACACTTTTTTCATTCGATCTATTTATAATTGTTTTGTTAGAAAAAAAAAATCAAATCTTTTTTTCTTCATAATTAAAATAGTCATTTTTACCGGAGATGTAAAATAAAATCAATGTCAATTATGTAAAATAATGTTAACTTTATAAATTACGTTTAACACTGTTGAAATAATGACATTTTATTGCTCTCTCATATTAATGCCACAAGCACTTTCACTTTTCTCAATAAATAGGAATCTCTTTTGTGTATTTTTCATCGGCCACTGCGGATAAATTGTACGCACAGCATGCATGCTTGTAGCACTTTTTTTTTCTGTCCACACTGTGCTGCTGGCCGGGATGTGTATTATCCAATTTTGTCTCCCATTCTCTTCTATCTCTCGTGCATTCTCGATTCTCTCGGATTCCACATCGTTCACCCCACGATTCTTGCCGTCGAGCCTCACATCACACCGGGCTGAGGGAAAGGCAGAGGGTTACATACACGCATACCTGCACGCAAATGGCGCGTGTCGCGCATGATGCCGTGGCTCATTCTCTCTCTCTCTCTCTCTCTCTCTCTCTCTCTCTCTCTCCTTCTCTCTCTCTCTCTCTCTCTCTCTCTCTTTTTCTTTCTCTCTCTCTCCCCTTCTCTCTCTCTCTCTCTCTCCCCCTCTCTCTCTCTCTCTCCCTCTCTCCCTCTCCCTCTCTCTCGTTTGCTATACATTGTTCACACGTACAAATGCCAGGCACGTGTAGTACGTGGCATTTGAACGCGAAAATACTGTATATATCGGATGTCTATGTGGATACACATGTACATAGATATTATATGAGCGAACAACCCTCTTCTCACGGGAGGGTGCAACGCTGCTGTTGCTGCTCGATCTGTGTCAGCCGATAATCACGTCCTAGTTAAACGGGCTTGCCGTTACACAGCGCGAGAGGAGACTTCACAAAGCCGATTTTCACCCCTTCATAGGACCGCCGTCATCCCTCCCGAAACACCGTGAGTGGCACCATGGTCCGACACCTCTGGACGGGGTAAACAATGGGAGTCAAGCCCTCTGCTAGAGTTGGTGAAAGTGTGACACAGTCTGTACGATAATGAACTTGGGGGTTGAGCACGTTCACAGAGTTCTTTTCGCTGAACTCCGTGGCAAAATTTAACGATTTAGCCATAGTATGTGCGTTCAGATAACTTTTCACAGTCTTTTATTTTTTTTCTCTTATGTAAGTAAATTTAATGCATGACTGTGTAGCAGATATTCTTCTGCTATATCTGTTTAGCAGATATAAAAAAATGACGTTCTTTGATTTGCATTGATTTCATTTTAATCAACGATACGATTTATTTGGAATTAAATAAAATCTTTTCGTGTCTGTCATATTGCAGTCAAAATTAATTTTATTCAATTAATTTATTAATGATCTTTGATACAGTTCGATACTCTGGCTAATTAATTCTCAATTCTGATGGATGAATGATAAAATACACATTTTGCATTAATACAAATTGACCTTTGAACTGTCAAAAAAAAAGTGTATGGATATTATCTGACAATTAACATAGCCTACAGAGTACGATGCAATTTCTTCACGTGCTTCGGTCACTATATAAGCTTCTCGCGAAGTAGCCTAAAGTCCATGGGACATATATATATATATATAGAGAGAGCTAACCGCCAGGCGTCGTGTGAGAGGGAGAGATCGAGGTTTTGATGCCTCGGCGCGTTCTCCATAAGCGGGTCAGAAACTTCTTTCGACCCTTCTCCGGATCGCCGAGGAGTTGGCTAAGGTTAGGGAGAGACGCCACGCGCGTTTGTACTAACTCAACCCCACTTTTGCTCCGTCTTCGTTGAGAAATTCTCTATCTCTCTCTTTCTCTCTCTTTTTCTCTCTCTTGCTCTCCTTTCCTTATTCGCCGTTGAAGCGCTTTCGCGGTTGTTCCGCTATGTCTTTCCACCCTCACCACACTGCGGGATCTCTCTGTCCCGTCGAGCTACCCTCTCAACTGTGCTCTTTTTTCCCTCTCACCCTTCGATTCTTCCACTCTATCCAAAAGTCCCTCGCTCAAACCTGTTGGCTTTCATTCTTGTCACGCAGCTTTTATCATATAGATATAGATTTACCTTTAAAAGAATGTTTGACAAGTTCAATTTGTCCAAGACAGAGGGAATGTAGAGTGAAGATGTGTCATCGATTGGAAAACTTTTCAATCTTCGACAGCCTTTATCTCTATTTGTCAGTGAATCAAATTTTTTTCAACAGCTCTCACAATTTTCTGTGGATTTTATTTTGACATTCTAAATCAACTAGAATTCATTACTCGTCCTATATCAAAGGAGCAAATGTAATGGTTTTGCAGAATTGCTCCACATTCGTGAGAAAAATGCCAGAATCGAATGTGTGCAAGATGCTTAAGAATGGAACTGCAGATTTATAGAATCAGAGATTCTGTCAATATAGAGGGGAGGAATAGACAGAACATTCAATAGGATCAATTTATTCTCAAATCTGATACTATTGATACTATTGACGGGACAAGAATTTAGGTACGTGTATACGTACGTGAATACTTCGGTGAGCTTCCGAACGGGTGAATTTTCTTTGACGTGGCAATTAATCGCGATTCCCCACGAATGCAAGAAGGCCAAAAATTAAATTATTGGCGAGATAAGAGGCGATTGGAAAGCCCAAAATTTTACTCCGTCTACATCACTTACATTTCTCGTTCAATTTTTATCACTCCACCTCCCAACTTAGCAAATACTAATGATACACTGAGAACAATTAATGAATTAGATTTAAAACAAAAAAAAATGTATGGAACTTAATTATTCAAAAGATTAATAAAATTTACATTCATGAAATTTACATAAAACTCAATTTAAACCAAGTGAATGAGTTCTTGTCCGTATAAATTCTAATAAATCTCCTTGAAAAATCCTATATCATTAATGGACAATATAGTAAATTAAATAACATTCGGTCTGCTTATGAAATATCAAAATTACACGTCGATATGTGAAATCGTCCAGCTTCTCAAATTAGAAGGGACAGACTTCAAAGAGACCCGTAGCCCTCGATATTAAAGTTATAGAGATTCGTCATTTGGAGTGCGTGGGTTCAGCGTGACTGCTGTAGGGGAGAGGTCGATTCAAACTAGAAGAGACTACAAGTATAAAGGATTCGATCGTTGAGGCTGAAAACGGGTGGGTCACATTTGGACGTCGGTAATATTTCGAGTGGTGAATGTCGCGGAGAAGCCAAAAGAGAAGGAGGTGAAGTGGGCCGAATAGCACGTTGAATCACAGGGAGAATATTGAGGGGTGAATTTTCGACCGCGTATGTATATAAGGGGAACAGGGTGTTGCGATAAGGGGTTTCTGCCACCCTCAATCGTAGGAGGAGATGCGCGGCCAGATCAATGAAAGGGTTATGGTGCTGCTCCCCCCCCCCCCCCCCCCACACACACACACACACACACACACACGCCAAACGCGAGGGTTGAACACGCGGAGAAAACGAAGAGGGAGAGGGGATTGATCGACTATAGGAAAATTTCGTTAGTTTCAGTCATAAAAGGTGGAGGTGAGAGAGGCCTAACTAAGGGAGAGGAAATGGAGGGTGGTTTTTTATATGAATATATAATATATATATATATATATATGCCCTTCGTAGATAGAATATACATATATATATATGCGTTAAACAAAAGTGAGAGACGGAGATGAAGATAGAAGGGATTACGAGAAAGCATAGGGGTGGATCTGGAGAAGAAGGGGTTGCCAGGAAAAGTAGGAGAGTATAAGAGGGGATGAAAGAGTTACCGTGCTGGCCGTCGAAGCCTCAACGCCACCCTTTCGTATTTTCCCCCTTCCGAGAGTGAGACGAGGGTGAAGACGAGGGAGAGGGCCTTCGCGATATATATATATATATATATGTACTTTATAGTCTACAGGATAAGGGGCACAGTGACTGTCACCAGGCCAATAATTCCCTATCTATATATATATATATATATGAACCATTTATTATGGACAGAAAGGGATGTATACGAGTATTGCCAATACTTAATGGCTGCACGTCCATTAATCTGCCAATCACTCGTACAGTTTATATACAAGATATAGAGAAAACGTTGAGGATCGCGATGGAAACGGCGCAGCACACATCAGGGCATTACCAAAAATTTTAACCAATCAATGAGGAGTTCATTAGCCCGTGCTATGTGAGCTCTCCTAACCAACCCCCCCCCCCCTCCCCAACCCCCGGCACGCGGAGGGGCTTCCATTCTTTAATAGGCAAACGGCCCCCACCACATTCCAACTTCCACTGCTCTGCTTCATCACTACGAACCACCCTTCACGTGAGCCTCACCCTTTCTCTGACCGACTCTATATATATATATATATATATATATATATATATATCGAAATCTCCTTGGGGGAGATTGCGAGCCAGTGATAAAATTCGACAACGTCGCGGTGCGAGAAAAGCATCTCAATTCCTGATACTTCCGTACACGTATGATTCCGTTTTTCTTTTATTGCTCTCGTAATATTAGCCTCAATGATTGCAACAGGGAAGACAATATTTTTTTACCTCAAAAATTAAATCTGTAATGATGAAATGTAATATTAAATATGATAAAAATGTAATTTTTGTTACGAATCATATGATCCCTTTCTTTAAAAGTTCTGACAAAAAAATTTAACAATCGACATTTTCAATTTTGTTTTATGTCTCAGAGGGTAAACTTTTGGAATGCCCTTTCCGCGCAAAGTTTCATTTTACCCAGACATATGTTTTCATTCTTGGTAGTGAAGAAAAAGTCTTCATCGTAAAATAAAGTATTCTAGTCGTCCCGAGGATTTTGCATGTCAAATGGTGTTATTGGTATTCTCAATGATACCTGCGTGACACGTTGTCGTCTACTAGATATATATATAATTCTCTGTCCCTTTATACTAAGGGTCCTATATTCTGATTCTCACGTATGCATTTTTTGTTCTGTCATTTGTCTCCAATATCTCCCTCGTGTGGTCCGGGGGATGTGGACCACCCTTTTCCCCGGTTGTGTGTAATGCTGTCCCGGGGGCTGACCAAAGCGGATAGAGAGAGAGAGAGAGAGAAAGCTCGCGCGTCGCGAATCGGGGGACAATACATGGAATAAGCCACAATGACAAAAAGAGTCGATGTGCGGGCAGCGTCGCCTCGAAGGAAGGGTGGATATATACGTGTGGCCATATCATACACACATATATAAATTGAGGGGATAGTAAAATGCCTGGTCGTAGATGTTTCGTGATGGTGTGTAGAGGAAAAGCAACGGCGTTCTTTCCTCGCGTTGGCGTCGCCGCTGGCGCGAACGGGGTAGAAATGAGAGAACGAGGGAGAAGGAACGATAGACGGAATGGTACACGTGCATATATCAAGCATGTATATATATATATATATGTGTGTATATATACGTGTAATGTCCGCGATCGCCCCACGACTCTCGTCGTCGCCCTTGCGGATATCGTCATAAGGGGGTTGAGAAGGGGGAGTTGTGGGTGTTGCAAAGAGAAGGATAGAACTCTCTCTTGTGCCGTTCGAGGAAGATAGATGGACAGTTATACACAGAGGGAGAAAGGATGCCATTTAAAACCGAGACGCGAAGAGAAAAAGAGATTTGCATTGGTGCGAGGGTGAGACACGCGGGCAGCCACACATCAGATATATAACTCACCCGAGAAAGGGTCGTCGAAGGAGGAAATGAGGGGATGGCGGGGGGGTGTGGGGGGGGGGGAGTGAATGCAATGGCAATATGTGAGGTGTGGGGAACGAGAAAAAGAGTGAGTGGGAGAGAGAGAGAGAGAGAGAGAATCGCCTGGGCGTGGAACGACACGTATCATACGTGGTTCCATACAACGATGGACACGTACGTCGATATCGCAAAAGTTTTTTACGGCATCCAAGTTTCTCCCTCGTGCTCCCTGTACTTTGGTCTGTGTGTGTGTGTGTGCGCGCGTGTGTCAGCCCTATGGCTCTTTGCCGATGGCTTGATGGTATGCTTGGCGCGGTTACCGCAAATTAAACCCTTTCTCTCTCTCTCTCTCTCTCTCTCTCTCTCTCTCTCTCTCTCTCTCTCTCTCTCTCTCTCTCTCTCTCTCTCTCCCTCCCTCTTTACCTCTCTCTCTTACTCCGTACTCCTTCGTCTCAAAGAAACACGAACATCAGGAGCTTCCAATATACTAAACACACACACACACACAGCGTATATAAATAAATCCACGTATATATAGCTTAAGCTCTATTTTTAATATCCAAGAATAAGAAAAAAGAAAACAAAACTGCAGGGCGTACCCTTTTAGTTTACGCGATATAGTGCCAGTTGCATACGATGCTGCACCAACGCTATGAGCTTCGTATTGTATTATTGCAAGTACGAAACTCATCGTGTTACAGAAGGTGAGAGGTCAATTTTTCTCATTTTTATTTGCAAATGTATATTTTGTATGATTGAAAATATAAAACAGATAAAATATCAAAGGAACTTCGATGTAATTTTTCATTTTATTCATTTTATAATTCCCATTCATTTTTTATACATGAAATACATAATATTAATGAAGATATCGACATTTATGTAATCCTCAGTTCAGGCTTGAATATGGCTGCTCTTTTCATCGGTTTTGCCGATATATAAATTCACTCTTCACACGTCCATATAGCACGAAAGATTTCAAACATCAACACAAACGATCCACACTGTACATAATACACTCTATTCTGTACTCCGTTCACTTTCCTATGTATTCTCTCCTCTCTCTATCTCTCTTCTTCTCACATCTGTACGTATATAATCTCTTCGTTCATCCCTTACTAGCCATTTTCGCTGTCGTTCATCTCATCTCTCTTTTATCTTTTCTTCTCTCTCTCTCTCTCTCTCTCTCTCTCTTGACATCCTTCGATCCTTCGCCACTCTCTAGGCACATATGGACGCATATATATTCACGTATATTATAGCTGGGAAGAGAGCACCGACGAAATTCACAACTTTCTCATTAGCCATGGCGACAATGCGGCAACGTTAACGCCGTATATCTGACAGGGTATAATAATGTGTGGTGCTCCAGACGATCGGTGGCTGTCGTTGCTCGCCAACTCTCTGCGTTCTCTCGTCCTTTTTTCATCCTCCTCCTTCTTCTCCTCATCATCCCTCCGACCCGCCGACCTTTCTTTTACACATATATATGTCACATATGGTATCTCACTTATATACACAACGTATAAATACATAGTACATAGAGCCATACAGCCATGTATGCATCACCTATCACGCATAGATATTCATTCGCTCGCGGCTCAGAGTACATATAAAACGCTATAATACGCTGATAGGTAAGCTCGAGCTCATATTATACTAGACACAATCAAATACACACACACACACACATATGTTCTTTCGAAGAACCCCCGCATAAATGTCAGAGATTAGCACGAGGCTGAGCGTTTCGTATCGAGCATTTCTGTCAATAATGCGCGGCAGTCACAATGGCAACGATTCGAAAGCTGCTGATTGTGAAATAAACGCTTGACTCTTGCGCTCTCTTCTCTCCCTCTCTCGCCTCAGCATCCGCATGCCACTTTCCTCCCTTCAGCTACTCTTCTATTCCCAGCCCTTATTATATGTATATGTATGTGTGTATTGCTTCCGTCGAGACTTTCGAGTCCCTATTTTCCGCCCTGGCAGAAATCGTCCCCCCACAGGCGCTTTCTCCCCGCTGTAGGCTGTTAGGCTTTCAACAGCAGCCCCTCTCTCTCTCACTCTCTCTCCCTCTCTTTCTGTCTCCCCGTGCAGCTAACTTCGAGATCTCTGTAACACGTGGAGAGAGAGAGAGAGAGACAGAGCATCACACTTGACGTGACAAAACGTAAAACGATCCGGTGACTATTAGCTGCTACTGCCGATTCACTCTCTCTCTCTCTCCCTCTCTCTCATCCTACCCCATTCTTTCTCCGATGCTGTATCGCAGTGTGTTCTTATTGAGGATATGGAGCTCTGGTAGAAGGCTCGACGAGACAGGAGATGATCGAAAGTTGGAAAAAGTCCATGCCAGAGAGCTACTCAGATACGTGGGAGAGAGGAAAGTGCACAATGCACGTCGAATTTTTCTTGTTTCATAAAGAGAATTTTGTTAATGTAACAAATATATAATTTTTTTATCCACTATATGTATGTATCGAAGCCATTTTTTCGGATTTTGAAATATTTATAGAAGTTAATTCGAAGTCAATTTTTTTTAATTGTTTTTTTTAAGTGCAACCACGTGAGTATAGGGTAAAAATGCAAGTTTATATCTAACTTGAAATACCGTATGTGAGATACATTTTTTCGGATAGCGAATGGGCCATTATCACCGTTAAAATTGTTACTAAAAGAGCGCGCCTCCAATTCGAATAAAAAAAGATATCAGTATTTGGGGATATACGTTACGATTTTACGATTAATTTGCAAATATAATTTAAAAATCCAACATCGAAAAAAAAAAACAAAACGTGTATCGTTAATTTTTTGTTTTTCCTCCCGCTTAATTATATCGTATTTGCCTTGCTGGAGAATTCGAGACGAGGCGTTTCGGATGAACTACTACAAATTTTTTTCACGTTCTTTGCGGAATAACCTTTTTCCATATCGGCTGACTCGCGAATACAAATATATATAGTTATACAGCTTAAATGCCATAGTGGTCAGATATATTCCGCTGGGAAATTCTTTGTATGCGCCACCCCCCCGCAAGGTTTTGCTGCTCTCTGCTGTGCAGGAAAAGCACGCGCGCGCGAGCCCTTGAACATCCGCTCTCCACCACACCACGCCAGAGATCTATCTTTTCGCATTCGCTCTCCCCAGTATCTTTTTTTTTTTTTTCCAACTGCGTTATATCTCTTACTCGTACATCGAGAGGTGAGGGAGGCTGGTATACATGGAGGCAGGGGACGTTTGGCCATTATGAAAAATTTCACAGGGCATTATATGTACACGGTCGAACGGACGTCTCGGATAACTTTTTCCATCCTTTTTTCTTCGTCCTTCGATGTTTTTTCGTTCTTTTGGCTTTCTACCTTTCTGACCAACCTTTTTTACCATTTTGCCCTTTCTATCTTCCTTTGCTCTTTCTCTCTATCTGCTTGCACCCTTCCCTCTAACTTCAATATTTTTCTTCAACATACTATATTTGTCATTTTCTCAATGACAGAGAAACAATTTTTGGCGGTGAATTATTTCGAACTCGTCAACTGTATACGAGTGGTGGCTTCAAAATAGAATTTAAATTTAACAATAAACAACATTTAGCTTAATCTTTTTAAAAATGATTTTTAAGTCAACGTCTCATATATATGCAATAATGTACATGCTATTTATTGTGTAACAACCACGCGAATAAAATATCTGCTTTACCACAGGCACACACACACACACACACTCCGGAGGGTTTTCTGCAGCGAGAGTATTAAAAAAAAAGAAGAAAAAAAGAACGAAACCCGTACCATTGAATAGGCCGTAGAGAACGCTCATATATATATATATATATAGGTATAGAATACGCGAAAGAAAAGGAGATTCTGGAGGGAACGATTGCGCGCTTGAAAACTCTCGCAAGGGGGATGACAGGGCAGCCGTGAACGGTGGAAATGTCTCTCTTTTTCATTGTAAAACCGCGCACGATATCTCGAAGCCACAACCAAACCACCCTTTTCGTTATCGCTGAAAAAGACATTTTGCACAATTTATCCGATAAATATATATATATATACATATCCATAACAAATATTTCCTCAGTTTATACTTTTGCTTATTTTATTTTCCATCTCATATATTGATTTGCATTAAGTGCAAATTTTTTTCATAATTTTTTCTATATCTTGTAATTTCGTCCATTTCGATGTGCAACGATTACCAAATTATAATGCCAGTTCCACTTAAGAGAACGTGACATATTATTTGGCTACCAATGACTGCATATATACGCATTTTATTACGTATATGCAAAAGGCCCTTTTGAGTCTAAAGAGTTGTGGAGACGCGTGCATATATCAACATACGGCCTTCTCGTAATAAGCATAAATCCTCCGAGGGTTTATCTAGACACAGCCCAGAAGAACGCTAAAATAAAATATCATACGTACACATTGCGCCTTCAACCCCTCCGCTCTCGACCCTGCGTGCACTCTAGTAGGGTTTTACTCACCAGCAGTTACGACCTCTAGCGACCAACCCTTTCCAGGGTAGTATACTCATCCCTTTCTCCCTCTCTCACTCTCGCACAGCATCTCTGCGCAACTTTTTCTTCTAAAACGAGTGAGAGGAGACGCGCGCGTAGCTCGGCGAGTTCCCGTGGGTCCCAAACGCTCATATAATATCCAGCCCGCCACACACGGCAAACGATCCTGGACACAGAATAGCGTCTCTCTCATATAATTTCGGACAAATTATACATCGTATCTCCTGCAATTCTCCTCCGGACCGTTCCCCCCTACACATGCATCCTCCGCACTGTGGTGGAACAAGAAAATAAAAGTTTGAAAAAAGAAAAAGGTCAAACGAGATGGAAAGAACAAACGAGGCAAGAGATAGAAGGGGGGTCGGCAAAAAATCGTCCGAGAGAAAGAGTTCGAGGAATATAAGCAGTCGTAAAGGTATATATATATATACATATCGCTTTAACGATATAGTAGGTAAAGAAGAGGATACATAAAGCCACGAGCAAATACTATATATATATATATACATGTATTACGTATATATGTATATATATCAGCATTGGGAAAACTCCCTCGGGCTTTTTCACGCGTGCAAGGGTACTCAGCGCGCTATCAGATATTATATCTAAAAAAGAAAAACATCTCTAATGTAAAAAATGTTGCGCCAAATACATTATTAGTTTGCTTGACCATAAAAATAAATAAAATGTCGTGAAGATGATCATTATTTCCAAATTTACCAAGAGTTGTCCTTAACAATTCAATTGAGTGCATAAAGCATACTTTTTTACAGATTGTGTCATTAAAATTTATCCCTCTATTGTTCATTATACTCATTTATTCACACATATGTCCGTCATGTATCGATAGTCGAACGTTTTCATATATACATATATATCCCCCTTTGCACATGAGTGCTGCTGTACCTCGAATGGTGTGAAAACTTAAACACTACGAGAACCAGGGTGAGATTTTTTTTTCGAAAAATCAGCTCAGTCTCTGAAACATAACTCTGCTGATTCCCGCGTTATAGTTGTGCTGGTAATATGACTTTGGTCACCATCGAGAGTTTACCGTGAATGTTTAAATTAATGCCAGCAACAGTTCAATAAAATTCTGTAAAGATAGAAGAGCGCTGGTCGAGCTCCTGTCATGTATTTGACACGGAATTCTACAAAGTCCTTTGATAACGACCACGAAAGAGAGAGAGAGAGAGAGAAGGAGAAAGAGAGAGAGAGAGGTACAAGAAAGACTCAGAAATCGAGGTGAGCTGGTAGATTCCGCCTGTGGAATGCATCCACCCACATCTATGAGGGTATATAATCATGCAAGTGGATGAACAGATAAATTAGTATAGCACGTTGAGTATACCATCAGATCCGATGGAGCAAACGAGTCAGAGATTTTTGTGCACGGGGCGCGTCGACCCAGCACGCTAGATGTTGGCCGAGAAGCAACGCCGAGAGGCGGTCTAATGAGGCGAGATATATACCGGACGAGTACACGACTTTTCGAGGGGTCGGAGGTGATTTGCCTACACACGTATGGAAGATATATATATATATATATATATATATATATATATATATATATATATATATATATGCAGAATGCAGCCATGGAGGCTGGAAGGGAAGGGGGATGCGAGGGAAGCAAGAGCTAGAGACCGGAAGTCATCGGGAAGAAAAAGAGAGATGCAGAAAGTTATTGCGATAGAACTTGCTGCGCTGATACGTAGGGAGATGATTTGGAAAGATGGGTTGAATTCAGAGCTTCGAAACAGAAGGAGGTGAAAAAGGGAGGCCTTGGTGTATTAGCGGCGAAGCGCTGGCTCTCCCATCAGAAAGGAAGGAAACAGGCGAGAGAGAGAGAGAGAGAGAAGGCAGGGGTAGTTCACCGAGAGTGAACGACGAACGAGCAGGACGTCGAGGAGGAGCGAAGAAGGGAGTAAGGAGAGTTGTAGAGGTGAAGGAGAAATGGGAGAATGAGGAGCGACCGAGAGGGTTACTGCTGCTGCTGCTGCTCGACTCGGCCTGGCCTGCTGCCTGCTGCTGTATTGGAAGCAGAAGAGATGTCGAGAGACCGAAGGCAAAGGGAGTGAAAGGGTTGTGCGGCGGGAGAGCGAAACGCGCCCGATCAGTCATTAGACAAGTGGGTATTCACATATATCGAGTTGTAAAATCGATAGGGGTGTCCGTTAGCCATATATCCTCTAAGGAGAGAGAGCGACAGAGAGAAAGAAAGAAAGAGAGGGAGAGAATGGAAAGTGTGGGGGATGAGATGGGAGAGCTCTCTTCTGCCACAGCTCCCGCGTATTACTGCTTCGTTCCTCCACCATCGGAGCTTCCCGCGCCTGCCACCCCAATCCTCCTTCTCATTCTCCTCTTCAACCATCGTACTCTCCTTCGCTATATATTTCCCCTTCGACCCCTTTTGTTGCTTCGTCCCCGCGCTCTCCCGCAACTCTTCCTGTTCTCTCTATCGCTTTGCCTTCTCACTTGCACATTCTGGACTATGGTGCTTCCGTGTGCCCATGCATGTGTGTGTGCGTGTACGTGTACAGCTTCCATACCATCGCTCCATTCCTGCCACTCTCCCTTGGCTTTCTCATCCTCGTCCTCCCACAGCAGGAGCAGAAGCAGCAGCAGCACATCGCCGACTCTGCTCCCGGCTCTCCTCCTCATACCACCGTCTCTCCTCTCTCCTTGCCGCACGTATCCAGTCCTTGCATATTAATCCTCCCCATAATTCCCACTTCCCAGTTTGGGCAACCCTTCGCGTTCGCCTCACCAGTACACCCCGACGAGAGACGAGGATATACCTATATATAAAACGACATACATATCTATAGGGAGAGTAAGTATGGCTACGTATAATATAGCAATGAGAAAGTGCGATGGTGAATCGTAGCAGCAAGCCAAGCTAACGGCAGCAGGCCGCCTCCTATCGATTGGACTTTCTTTCCCGAGGCCCCCTCTGGCTTTTAATTGGCATTCTCCTGTGGCGTGAGAGAGAGAGAGAGAGAGAGAGAGAGAGAGAGAGAGAGAGAGAGAGAACCAGATAGATGATACGAATGCATGAAAATACTGCTTTTTAGTTAGGTTACATGAGGCTACACCTTCATATAAAGATATGAAGCCTTGCTGAGATTTTCGATATCTGAAAAAATTCTTTTTCACGTTTCGCCGCGCCCCCCTCTTGATCATCAGCAAAAATTAAGTCTCGGAATCGTCCGCAAACTTCGCGTAATTTTTTACCGCCCGAATGAAAAAAAAACTTTTCACAAAGAACTAAAGAATAACATTGAACTTGCGATGGTGGGATAATTATTGGCTCAAAGTCCAGAAAGTTTTTCGTTAATTCGAGACTCTTGAAGACAAACATTTTTTGGATTTAAAAAAACTGCATACTTGGACCCATATATATATATATATATCTGAACTTTCATGACAATGTATGAGTCAACGGTATCGTGCCTGAATAGTACGCTGTGCGTGTTTGCGAGTGTGACGTCGCTCGACCGCGACGAAGGATACGCGTCGTAAAATTAATACAAGGCAAACGGCCATCTTGGCCTCTCCTCTCCTCACATCATCGCGGAAGCACCTCTCTCGCGGCGCCTCGATCGCGCGCTCACTATAAGCACGCGAAATCCCCAGTGTTTGCTACTGCGTATTAATCTTAACTCACGTAGATGCCATCCCCTATTCAAATACAAAAACATTCGGACACATACAGACACACACACACACACACACACGGAAAATTCAGTCGTGTGTATTTCGACACCAATTCCCTCCTGCCCGTATCTAAAAACATTTGCTTGTATATTGCAATATATATGAGAATTCGTAGTGGGTTACGGGGTTGTGTGCGTTTGTGCGTGACCTACGTAAGGGGGTTGTTTTCCCACTACCAGGTACACACACACATTCAACACATCTTTCCATTTATCGTTCGTGTCTCCGTGTGTATGTCTTTGTGTGTGTGTGTGTGTGTGTAAGTGTCAGGGGTTGGTGGAGAGGGTAGTGGCAAAGGGGGTGTGTTGTACGGAGTCGCGAGGAGATTGATTATACCGCGGTAGGGAAAATGTGATCAATATATAGGAAGCAGCACACACGGAGCAAACAAAAGACCCGCGACGCGGCCATAATGCAAATAGGAAAAATCAGCGAGGATTAAGGGCATTGGAGAATCTCTCCTCTTCGGACTCTTTCGTTCCCCTCTCTCTCTCTCTCTTTTTCTCTGGCTCTCTCCCTCTCTATCAAATATATACATATATATATATATATGTGAAGAGCAGTGGTCAAACACACAAAAGGCAAAAATACGACGTATATTCTCCCCATGACACAAAGAGTGGCTAATAAATTTTCCATTCTTTATCTAGAGAATGCTCTGTCTCTATATACATATGTGTAGATATTATTTCTTTTATATGCTGTAGCATTCTCGATGCTGTCCCGACGCTTCGTCTGCTCACGGCGCAACGGACGAAACTTCCGGCAGCGACTTCGACGACATGACCCACCTATATATTCAGTCCCCAATTCTCCGCTGGGGTGTCTAAAGGCTTGCCAGAGCCTTTTGGTTCATTCCTGTATGTGAGGTGTGTCGTTCCGTGTGTGTGTGTATATGGATAATGGTGTAGATCGTCGCGTCTCTCATCTCGTCCATCAATTCTATCTACCCGTTTGGCCCGTTGTTTTTACTCCTTCCTTCCTCCCTCTCTCTAGAGGGTTGACCTGCTCGCTGACTAACCCTCCTCGAACGTTTCTAACGGCACTCTCAGTGTGGTCACTCTCCTCCCCCCACCTCTCACTCGCTCCCTTCTCTCCATCTTTCACGCAGTCTCCGCTCCCCCCACAATGACACCTCGACTGCCCTAGCATCCCCTTACAAACCCCTGTCGCTCACTAACGAGGGCTTCCCACATTCTCTTCTTCCTCTTACTTGTTACGTACGTGCTTAGTATACACACACACACACACACATTCATGTGTCTATGGGGCATTTTAGATCCACTCGACGAACGTCTGAGCCTGACCCTCTCAGATCCAATCCATTATTTATTATATTATATATATATATAGACCCTGATGCCTACAATAGCGTAAATTTTTTCAAGATATTTTATACTTGGAGAAATTTTACAAATTTCGAGTCGAATCAAATTTAAATATTGGCTTATGGTCAAATTTTCGTCAAGTTTAATTGGAGTACCCCAAACATGTATATATATATATATATGTATGTATATGTGCTACGGTTGAATGCTCGAGAAGACTTGTCAAATTACCCCGAAATTTTATCACAAAAACGTTCTCGATGCTTTGTTCTCACTGAGCATTCAAATTTCAGCATAACCTCCACACAATATTGCTGCGCATCTACTGATTGAAAAATTATATGTTTGACGATGAAATATTTTTTCTTCTACTTTGGTCTTTTCAGGGGGGAGAAGAGTAGTGAGCTAGTCATCAGCGAGGAAAATTTTGAAGCATTTTGTCTGCTTTATCCAGGTAAACCTGGCAGTTATTATTATATAGACGAGGAAATTGGACGCTATGCAGTTGTTAAAAACGTTCGGAGACATTAAATTTAACAACCCAAACGTAAAATCGGGGTAGTTAGATGTTGGATACGGGGATTCGTAGATATATACGAGTACAGGCTAAATCCCCAAAACTTAACTAGCCCATTACTGAGCTTATTCTGACATTTTTATTTTCCTCACTAGACCCTACTCGCAATTACCAAGCCTGCTCAGGTGTAACTTGTCGACTCTGTGCCAAGAGTCGAAGAACAGGACCCTCTCGGATAAGTTAAAATGTGGAAATCGGTATCGATGGCAACGGTTTAAGTTATGTACGCAAACAATTAAGATGTGAGCTGTCAAATTGTGGAAACTTTGACTGTATGTATATGTATAATGTGCATCCCCTAAAAGGTGACTGCCAGCCTGGGTTATTAATGTCATCGATACTCAGACGAATCTGCAAACAACTCAGTTCTATCGCTATCTCGTCCATAATACTAGTGAGATTCTCCATTCGTGGCCAGTGAGCGAGAGACCGAGCAATCAAGTAATCGCCAGGATCTTCACGAGCAACCCTTTACCCTGCTCAGCTAGTGCTTCGCTTATATATATATATATATGTATATGTATATGAATATGACTGCCCTGTATCGAGTGTGGCACGACCGAAACCGTAATACTCGATCTGCATTGGTATATCGTCGTCCCAACGAAACTTTATTAATTCGTTCGAGATAGAAATTGCACCAACTACGTACTATTGTTTAAGCCCATCAGGGTCCAATGAGAATTTAAAATCTCAGAGACACGTCCAAAAAAGTTTATCATCTTTTTTTCTCTGAATAACTTTGATATTAATAATAATAATTGTTAAATCATTGTTTAAACATTTTCGTATAAGCATTTTAAGGATAAAGAAAAATATATTTCTCCTATGCCTTATGAATATTATTCTTGACACATGCGAATATACTCTCGATGACCAGACTGTTCAAGTAGGACAATAAATAATGTACAACGTGCAAAATCGATGCAAACCAGGGAGAGTCGCGAATATGCCCGCATGGGAAAAAACGCGTATGTTTTAAAGTGTACATGCCCGATCGAGGAAAAATCGAACTCTCCCCATTTCAAGACTCGGGGATCGAAGCGATAATCGCCCAGGTGAAAAACAATTTGTACCAGGCGGTCGAAGTTCATAGGTGGATGGTGGGGACTGAGAATTGGCTTGGATCGGATTGGTGGAGGGAAGAGAAGAGATAGAGGAGTGTCGATCGTCTGCGAGGGTGTTAATTCCACCTGTCCTTCCATCTCTTCTAACCCTCCCAATCAGCTTTAAGCTAAAACTCACTCTATCCTTCTCGTGCACTAATGACAAACACCCCCCTGCCTCCCGAACGATTATATCGATGCTTCGAGCTAGATTCGAGAACTTAAGGCTGTCCAAGGGTAGCGGTCGTGTGCAAGGGTGCCTCTTCCACCCTTCGTACATGTATGGGACATTTTACACCAAATGGACCAATCTAATGACTTCTCAGATCCTATCAATAATTCTTTTAAAATATAATCTTTCCAACTCCAAAAAAAATACTCCGAAATATTTTGTTTTTTCTTCATTTACTATTCACTTATATTTTACTTTGAAAAATCACGTTTAATAATATGGTTAATGTAGGCGAGATACATCTTTGAAAAAATTAGAGCATTTTTTACCCTTGAAACAGTCACCTAAAAATTATCACTCCAATAATAAAACGTCAGTCTCTGCTGCTGCTGCTCAATCAGGTATGGAACGTCCCATGTACACATCAGCTAATCTCCATATATCTTCTATATATACGCGAGCACTCGATATAGTGTAATTTATACGTGTAACTCTCGTACACGCGTCTATCGAACTTGTGAATATATCTAACCCCCCCTCCCCCACCTCATCCCTCTCGGAATTGTGTCTTTATGTACGTGTAAACCCCACACTTGACTCTTGTAGCCAAAGTACAGAGATAGCGGTGTTGTGCGAGAGTTTGAGCGTATTAGTGGCAGCGGTAACTTTGCAAAACTATATTATATCGATCATGGGTTGAAAAGGGTGTCTGTGTGTGTGTGTGTTAAAGAGAGAGAGAGAGAGAGAGAGAGAGAGAGAGAGAGAGAGAGAGAGAGGGAGGGAGAGAGAAAGGGAGAGAGAGAAAAGACAATCGACAGGTTAGAAGTAGTCAACCCTACGGTACACATCAGCGGCCCGTGTGACGGCTGGAATAAATAAACCAACGGGGTGAAAAGGCAAGTTACATATTCCGTGCGTCAAGGTTCTTCGATCTATCGCAACAAGCCCAGTGACAAGGCTCATATCGATATTCTCGTCATCACTGACGTGGTTTTTTCTTTCTCTTGATACAAAATGTTACTCTATTGCATAGATATATGCATAAGTGTGTCATAAATAGTACACGATTTAAGGGTTGTACAGTTAGATTGATTTTTATACGTTTTATCATTCAAATTCTTACTGCATTCAATATATATATATATATATATATATATATATATATATTAATATATTTGAAATGTCGGAAAAATCAAAATGAAAGCATGAGGAGACAAACCCCTATTATAATTTAACGCTGGATGGTCGAAAGGGATGAAAATAAAAACGTACGCGAGATCACACACGAATAATATTTGGCTCTTGTACGTCGATAGAGAGAAATCGCGAGGAAGAAAAAAATGTTACAATCGACTCGATCGTTTACATCTCGCTCCAGCGAGAGGGATATCGAGGGGTAACGGGGGCAGGGGGAGGAGAGATTCGCTTGCACAAACGTGCACCCGAGTGCGAGAGCTTTTCGCTCACGCCTCATTCCACGGATCAAGAGTTTCGCGAGTGCATCGAACGCGATACCTTTGCAGTTTGCCGCCAAACCATAATGTATATCGGGCTCGCTGTATATCGGTATACATATAGCTACTGACTTCCCCTCAGTGGACGTGGTGGCGGCACCCGAGCTTCGTACGCTGGTTGAGGGTTATAGAGATGAGGCGCGTATTCGTGCCCTCTACATGGACTCTATTCACGCAGATTGCGTTTGTATACCATCTATATATGTATATATATATATATATATAGCTGTTTCTGCCGGTTTTTCCTCTTGGGAATGCATATGTATATATATGGGATTCGAGTGTTGAATTTCGATTGATCATGCATTCTCGCGTCAACGACGATACAACCAATGTCGCGGGGGTGGTAAAAAAAAAGGGTTGAATCGAAAGTATTTTTATGTATGTTCATCACACAAATGTAGGCAGGATGCTGTGAACGAGTGACGGGGCAATTTTTTTTTTTTGTTTTCTTCTTCACCCACGTGCCACCGATAAAGCTCTCGAGAGTCATCGAGAATGGACCGAAAGGTTTATATTTATATATTTTTTAAGGGGGGAGGGGTGGGGTGGGGTGGTCTTTCTGTCATTAATAAACCCACTCGTGTATAAGCGAGGCAAGGCGCGGGGCGGGCTTCGATCAAAGGACACTTTCTGAGCTATATATGCACTCTCCGTGTATTCCATTCTCGTGTTACGCAAAATCAGGTGCATGCACCCACAGAGTTTTATTCATCATAAAGAACTTTTTTGCGCTTTATCAATACGGCGTAGACGATAATAATGGTGAGGGGGGCAAAGGGGAGTGAGACTTTTCTTCAATTATCAATATGGATTTTGCTTGCAATTGATTCACTTCTCAATTGGCAAATAGTTATTCATGAATAATGATCATTTTATTGATTTTCAGTGAGTCAATTTTTTATTAATGATCGTCGAGAAAAATCAATGTTGATACTGATGATAAAATTATGTACACATAAAATCATTGATAAGACAATCAATATTGGAAACGAATGAGTGTCAATCGATACCTCGGATGAGTTGACTTGACAATATATATATATATATTTATTAATAATTAAACTGAGAGGAAGAGAGATTAATGTATATATCGGAAAACGAGAAGAGGCAATAATCGATTGGTGGTAGCCGAACGTTGTGGCCACAGCAGAGGGATGACAGGGGGCAAGGCAAGAAGAACCTTCTGCTGTGTCTAATAAATAATTAGGGGGTGATCGTGGTCCCAATGGCCCGCTTGGCAATTTGCCGCGGCCAACCCGATCGGACCTTATTTAATTTAATCTCTGATAATTACATTCAGTAGGGGCGATTAACAAACACCCCCCCCCCCCCCCCCCCACCCTCTTTGCCCTCGCGGACGATTTCTCTCTCATCTCGATATCACGAGAACGCTTTCTATCTCTCTCTCTTGTACTTCGAGGATCTCTCGTCGATGGTGTACCTTGCTATATACATGGGTACTATTATACATTCTCGATATAATAATTGATAATGAGAATCCGCGGTAAGCTTCTTATATATATATATATATATATATATATATATATACCACGCGATTATCGGTAAAATTTTCTACTTGGAAATTAGTCGAGCTCGCGTTCTGGCATAGTCCTTGATATATTATATAATTTTGACGTAATTGATATTTAATATAATTAAAGAATTTTTTTTCTCGTTTTTTTGAAATGTCGAAGAAGCTTTTCGTGATATTTTAATAATAATTATAAATTATCGAATTGATGATAAATGAGTAAAAAAATTATCGAAATTATTATCGATAAAATTGATGATAAATTTTTTTTGCCAATTTCAGATCAGCCAATTGGTCGATGAGGTCTCCAGGTTACGGCAAAGCTTGCAGCGTCTTCAAGAAACGAGCTCGCAGGAGACTTCGCGCCTTGAGGAGGAGCTCGAGGCACGACGACAGCACATCAGCCGTTTGGAGAGCAAACTCGAGCGTCAGCGTGACTACGATGATATCAAGCGTGAGATAAGCGTTTTGAGATCCGTCGATTTGTCACAAATACCGACCGGTGAGCCCGGCAAGAGCCTCGAACATCTCCTAATGGAACGGTCGAAGGCTCTACAGCAAGCCGAGACACTTAAACCACCTAGCACTCCCGATGCACTTGGTAAGTCCAATTCCATTTTCCATTATCATTTCGCCTATAATATTCATATATAATTATAAATACAAAAATAAATAAAATAAATATTTATTTATTCAATTATTTATTTACTCCCATAAATTGTATATTGCAAAATTCTGTACGCCTAATTATTATTGTACGACTAATCATCACATCTATCGATTCACCGATCGAGCTAACGAATTCATCCACCGTGTCACGCAAAATCTGTGACAGAAATTTTTTTCGTGATAAATAAACAAAATATACTTGGAAAATTTACTCTCGTTGCGTCGTAACGTTTCAATTAATTTTCTCTTGCTTCGTTCATTGTTCCGTCGCGTTTTCTATACTTTATTTTCACACTCACGACGGTCGTTGACTGTAAAGGAATAAGAAGTGAAAAAAAAAAAAAAATCTGTTGCAACGTTCTCAAGCGCGATCCCACGTTCACGTTTCAATTCCTCGCGTCTCGTTTCGCGGATAATCTCCAGCGATTTCTATCGGTTTCTATAATGCACACCGTGTAAAATTTGCTGCACCAAACAACTCATACGTGTCTCTCGTTTCGCAATTGGGCAATGAGAAAAGACCGAGAGAGAGAGAGAGAGAGAGAGAGAGAGAGAGAGAGAGAGAGAACGAATGAGTTCACCTGCTCGAAAACTCCCGCGCTCGAAAAACTATCTCGCTCCTCTATATAATGATGTGCGTGCGTGACAGAAGGGCAACGCACGCGAATACGCAGACACTCGCGTCATTATCCGCAAACGCGTTATGCACTCGATGCACCTTCACTTCTTCCATACTTTGACACATTATTATTATTTTTTTTTTCACTTTTTCATATATTATGAATATTAGCTAATAAAAATGAAGTAACTCTTCAATTGCAATCGCGACCAGACATCGTTTCATTTTTCGCTAGCGAGTATTCGATATTTTTTGTTTTCCATGAATTTTTTTAAGTATCTCCATTTTTATATTTTGGATGTCAACAGCAAGAGTGTTCGTGAAAGGAAATGCATTGTTGAAAAAAAAAAAAAAGAAAAAAAAAACAATACGTAGTGGATTCGTTACACGATCAATGAATCATAGGTAAAGGTGCATGTCGAAGCTCTGGTCAAAAAAAATAAGCCAAAGATATGGATTTGTGAGAATTTTACGTATTTTGCATCATACATTTTATGCGAGCCTCGAAAGTAATAATTTATGACAATATAATAATGATAAGCTGGTGACAGTGAGCTGACGACCGGTCCCCCACATAAGTCCCCAATTATGTATATTACATCATCGCATATACTAATATTCTCATAATTATATACATCACATTGTATGCTGCTGGTCTGATCTTCGGTCCTGACTCTCTCTCCGAGGCTCCGTGTGTAAAACGAACCCTAATATTTTTCTTTTTTCTTTTCATCACCGCACTCGTTAATTTAGCTATTTTCCCAATTCTCGATAACGCATTCTCATATTTTTATCGACGAGTTAGTATTAAAAAAAATTGAATATAAGTCATTTGGAAAAAAAAGAAAAAAAAAAATTCTACGAGATCATTGAAAAAATCGGAGACGCTCCTAAAAATAACCCTGCTTGCCATTGTGTTAGCAACTTTTTTACTGTCTCTTACATCTGTCTGTCGTCTCTAAAACAAATATATACATATATACATATGTATATATAAATCTCCCGAATCACACGCAAATGACTTACAACCCCGCCCTCTGTGTCTCGTTTTTTCTTTTTGTAATTCTCTCTCTTTTTTTTTTTTTTACCTCTTCGACTACTGTACTACATTATTCACTCTTTCACTCTCATATACTCTCTTTTCTTTCTCTCACGCTCTTCCTCTCTCACTCTGTTTTTTTTTTTCATCCTCTGCTTAGGCTGCACTTTTTATTTTCTCCCGACAAAAAAAAAACCACTCATCGACAGAATGGGCTGCGACAGCGGCGAGTGCTTCGCTCGTATATACATGCGTACATATATATATATATATATATATATATATATATTTATATATACATATATACATATATATATATATACATATATATATATATTTATATATATATTGATATACACATCCGCGTACAATACCACACCTGGCAGAGGGAGACACTGACGCAACCAAAAAACACAAGCCACGGGGTCTCCCAGACCCTCATTCACGAATCCGCATTCGCGGTGTACCGCACGGTCACATCCAAACCGATCCTCAAAATCTCCCGCTCTCAGCTTCCATCTCGTTCTCGAATCCTCTACTTCACCACCACCACCACCCCCTGCCATGGACCCGTCAACTTTTTCAGCCTTTTTCGTGGGGCACAAGCCTAGTGCACGCAAATTTGTGGACGATATTCGCAATATTTGCCCAGGCCCGGGCCATTGTTTCGGGAGAGTGGGGGGGGGGGGGGGGGTAAAATATCCACAACACGAGCCATCCCCCTAAGAGAGTTTATTATGAATCGATCCAGGGTGAAAATGCTGCTGCTGAGAGTGCTGCTACTGCGACTCAAGAGATACACATATACATATATATATATATATATATATATATATCAATACATAAATGTATATATTTATATGTATATACATTCAGAGATATATATATATATATAGATAAAAAGAGTGAGACACAATGACTATACATATATACACATATACGCATAAACATATTACATACAGACCAAAAGAGAGAGAGAGAGAGAGAGAGAGAGAGAGAGATGCCAGAAAGATACTGCAACGTCAACCCCTTCCGAATCAAAACCGACGAAATCCAAGCGCCTCCAAACTCTTCCTCTGTCTGTGTATGCATTTGTGTGCTTCTGGCACCATCACTGTAGTATCCGATCATTCCACCCTTCGAACACGCCGACACAATCATCCCTCTCGTTCTATCCGTTCTGGCTCTCCTCTCCCCCCCCCTTCCGCTGCAACTTCCCCATCGAAAATATTCGCCCCCGCCCTCGCCACCTTCCCCGTTCCTATAATATTACGAAATTCTCAAGCGTGCGATTGCCTCTCGTTCACAATTCTGTCGAAAAGTCAAATCTCCGCGCGGTGCGTCATTGAAAATTCACGGGACTTTCGTGGCAAATATACCAGCCAGCACACGTGTCGTCATGAATCCTACGAGGTTTTCTATTTTATATTCTTTCTTTCTTTCTTTCTCCCTTTTTCTCCACCCCCCCCCCCCCCCCCCCTCCGCCCCACCACAACGCCGTTGCTTCACGCGCTTTGTTTTGTCTATAGAATCGCGCAACATTTTGTTTATCGCTCGTGTGAGATCGAACACTACAAAAAGTCTCGTACTCGATTTTCCTTTCAATGGATCTCTCGCGAACTACCACCACCTCGGTTGTTGCAGTGTGCCCGCGCGTGTAGCTCATAACGAAACTAACTGCGAGACAAATATGGCCTTTCATTTCCGGCTGAAATGCGATGTGAAATCAAATCTCCCGCGGTGCTGATCGCGAAATTCATTTTCTGCTGAATAGAGACACATGGTGTACGACTCCCGAGTAAAATATTGTTTTTTTTTTTATTGCTTTCGATCCGATCTTGACGCGAAGAACTTTTCAAGTCAATTAGACGAGATAAACCTGCCCTTCTAGTTACATGTTTAATTCTTCTACTTCTTATCCTGCCCAATGACGGTATATTTTCGATCCTCGACTGATCTTGTTGGCGACTTTTTCTGGCGTTGGCGAAACGGAGCGTCGAAAGAGAGTCTCGGGTCCCGAAGTGTTGATGCGTCGACGCAGTCGAAAACTTTTCAAAATTTCGATAAAAATAAATAAATGTATAAATAAATAAAGAAAAAAATAAAACAACGAGAAAATAAGAATTGCTCGAGAGTCGTTGACGTTTGAAAAAATATATCGAGAGATTCGATGACATGAGACAAAAAAAATGATTTGACGAGATAGGTGTGTATCGTGAGTTTATCGTACGGTTGTATGACGGGAGGTCCCCCTCGTTTGTTTTTTCGTGGTTCCAGGTGGACTAGCCTCACCCCTTCAGCGCGCCGCGACCGCTTCACCCCAGCATGCTGTTGGTGGTGTAGGTGGTGCTGCTGGTGTCGTTACTGGTGGGAGTGCTGCGCCGCCACCCGTCTCCCTCGTCTCCTGTTCACAACAACCGATCCCGACTCGCTCGACCCCGACACCCTCGTCGGCTACCTCGAATGCCTCGAGTCTCCTATTCCCGCCACCTCTCCAAAACGTCGAGACCTTTGGCTCTTTCCTCGGCGAGGAGATTGTCGCCAACTGGAGGCGGTCCCTGGAGAGATCGATCATGAGCCAGCAGCATCAGCAGCAGCAGCAGCAGCAACAGCAGCAACAGCAGCAGCAGCAACAACAGCAACAGCACCAAGCCCAACAGCTACATCCCTCGCAACAATTGCACCAACAGCAACAAGCATTATTACCATCACAATCACAAACCCAAGCTCTCTCCCATCTCCAGCAGTCACAGCCTGTTGCTGCTACTGCTGCTTCCTTTCACCAAGCATTGCAGCAGCAACAACAACAACAACAACAACAATCAATGCACTCGTTGCATCCACCAACGACAACGAACCTAAATCACCTTCCATCGCCAACAGATAATCCATCGTCATCGGCCTCGTTAACAAACACACCGGCAAAATCCATCACACCGCAATTGGGTGGCAGCGGTATAATGGGAGTCGGATGCCTGGAAGCGACGGAAAAAGCACCAACGCCGATACCGGGACACGAAACACCAGCACCACCGACACCATCATCAACCGTTGCTCTAACATCACCCTCAGCCCCGATGATCGTCAGTGCACTTCAACCCCCTCAATCGGCAACGACAACGACCAACACCATTCTCGAATCTCTGCAGACGGGTAACAGCAGCAACATGAATGGCTCCAGTATAGGAATGTTGCCAGGTGTTGTGCCCGCGTCACTTCCACCAAAGAGTCCGCAGGAGGAATCTTGCCATAACAACAACAACAACAGCCATCATCTGGCAAACAACAATATCGGGGGTCTCAGTGTACTCGATACCCTAAAGAGTCCTTTTCGCTTTGACGACAGAACGCATCCGTTCAGATTTGGCGATGAATTTGGCGCTGCCGGTATGGCCGGTAGACTCGGTGAGTCACTCATTCCAAAAGGCGACCCAATGGAGGCGAGACTTCAAGAGATGTTGCGCTACAACATGGATAAATACGCCTCGCAAAATCTGGACACCCTTCACATAGCGAGAAGAGTCAGGGAATTACTGTCGATACACAATATTGGACAGAGGCTCTTCGCTAAATACGTACTGGGACTTAGCCAGGGTACCGTTAGTGAACTTCTGAGCAAACCCAAGCCGTGGGACAAACTTACGGAGAAGGGACGTGACAGCTACAGAAAGATGCACGGATGGGCTTGCGACGAAAACGCCGTGATGCTACTCAAATCACTCATACCCAAGAAAGGTGAGTCCAAGATCGTCATTAAAACAAACAAAGAAACAAAAATACCTGCTCGCACGATATCCAAAGTCCCATTTTCTTTAGTCTTATTGGCACAGATCGGAATGTTGACTCGGTGAAAAAAAATTTAGGCAACTTTGGTCATTTTGGGACCTAAGGTTTTCAATAACTACAGACTGACCTTCTTGATCGGCATTATTATAAAATTACTTTTCGATCTATGCCGAAGATTCAAACAGGCCACCAGACAAAATGGATTCTATGTTACTCGTGTCATATGACATGGACCCTCGTTATATCTTCTTCTGCCTTTCGCACTGCCGTATTAATGTTTCATCGTCCATTTACTAACCACGAGCGCTCTTTCGTTTGTAACCTACTACTTGTCTATTACTACTACTACTACTACTTCTACTACTACTACTACTACAACTACTACTACTACTACCACAGCTGTCTAATATTCCCGGGGGCTCGTTGGTACTTCTTCTTCATATTCATCCGCTCCAAGTGAATAACTGTGTGTCGCGTTGTGCGCCGAAGAGACGACCTAACGCCCGATCGTAGCTCTCACACGTCATCCGGTCCTTGACGCGATATGTTGATTAATTGAGGGACAAAAAAAAAAGGCAGACTTGAAATCGTTTATAGACTTCGACTGATTTATTTTTCTTCATACGGTAGAGATACAATTTGAAAAATATCAGCTTTCCAAGCTCCTTTTCGGAGCATTGCAGGTTAACACTTCAACATATGGAATCACACATACATAAAAAGGATGTATAACGAAATGATATTTTATAAAATTAAATCTATCAAACGAAAATGGATTGATCGGATATTAAGGTTGCTTGATAAAGATTAATTATCGAATATACGTATATGAGAATCTTGCTCATAGCTCCAGATATTCTCATCAGGCAGGCAACAGGCAAACTAGCAAGCTGGTATTGGTGATATTCTATATTGCCGCGCCTTTTCGACGTTCCACAACGCGCTGTGCGAGAGCGCGAGAATGATATTAATTACCTTGATTAAATTACACAGACATTGGATATAGAGTATACCTGGTCTCTATCGATTGTTCGCTGCGTTTGGCAGCCATATTGTTTAGACTAATAGCTCCTGGGAATAGGAGCCTCTCGCGCGCTAGGCGAAGGACGTATTCCTTCCTCACCCCCTATATGGTACAATGGTATATATATAGCAACCTTTCCTTACATATATATATATATATATATATATATATATATATATATATATATATATATATATATATATATATATATATGTACACGGAAGGGTTGCTCTGGCTGCCAACGACGACGACGACGACGACGACGACGACAACGGGAGGAAGGCGCCATATACACATATAGTACGATTCACATTGAAGGACGACGAGAGTAAGATGCTGTGGGCGCCAGCAGATGAGAATCCAAGAGTGAGAGCGAGAAATACGGGTTAAAATAAGGGTAGGAGAGAACAGAGAGAAACGGTTAGATATATTCCAGAAACGACGCTCTGTATATTTACGCGTATACGGATGGTAATTTACACTATTGCCTGATTGCACGAGTTTCCATGCTGTTCGAGACAGACGGAGATTATTTGACTCTCGGACCGGAAGTCGTCTCGACTAAAACATTCCCGATTGTTTCATCAAGATATAGCTAGTTTTAGGTACAGAATTCAGTTTCATGATTAAAAAAGGATCATTCGTTTCAAAAAAAAAATTTGATAAAAGAAATGGCTGACAAAAATGCCACAAAAAAAAATTTTCTCCACACAAAAATTATGCATTTAATTCTTATGAATGGTAAAAAGTTTTTATGGAATGAAAATTTAACCCTAATTCATGCATATCAATATTTTGACAAAATATTCTGTCACCCCCAGCATGAAAACGAGAGGGTTAACTTTGCCACGTTTCGTGTCGAGCTCAGCTCATCCAGCGTTCTCCATACGTGCCGCGGTCCCGGCAATGCGTGACGCGATGACTCTTTTTGTTTCAGAAAATAAATATATTGATAGAAAATTGAGGATATATATATATATAGACAGACAGAGAGAGGGAGAGAGAGAGAGAGAGAGAGAGGATGCCGGTCGGTGAACGCATCGCATCATATATAATAGGATGATGTCCTCGACGGGCGTCCGGTCGGTTGGTATGACTCCGATAGTAACATCTATATATTTATGTACGCATATATGTATATACACAGTCGGATAAAACGTGAAATATTCAGTAATTCACTTTGCGGTGACAACGAAACGGTAGCCACGATGGCTCGTCGTGCGTCAATGGGTTGTCGGTTTCCGTCGTCGGCTCTCGGTGGGCGATAATCACGGGCTCTCGTCATCGAACCGTTGCGAGAACGACCACGAGAGATTCAACGCGAATGAGCGAGACCGATATGATTTTTTATATAAAAATTGAGAGTCGTGCTAGGGAGCAGTTTCAAATGAGGGGAATGGGGGCAACCCCCCCCCCCCCCCCTCCCATTCCCCTCATGGACAGGATGCTACGCTATATGTATATATATATATACAATAATATAATATTAATGTACATGGTATATCTATAAATGTGGCAAAAAAAACTCAGGGGCGTGACCTCACTTGATGGCCAAGCCGTGAAATTACGGGGGCGGTTCTGAACTTTCGCTCTTGTCCTTGTCTTCATTTTTTGCTGGATCCTATCCGATACGCGTTTCCCAAAACTCGATGGTTTTCAATGCAAAATCATCTGTCGCTGTATTAATCTTACATAGGCCAATTTTTTTCAATTGTTGAATCAAAGAGTTCCTCAAATGTGTATAGAAGAGCAAATATGATTAATTACTATTTTTATTAATGAAGTTTAAATTAAAAAAAATTCTTTAAAAATGTGTTTTTCGTCAAAGCTTGAAATTGCAATTCTCAATATAAACAAATTCCACTCAAACACATATGTCGATTCCACTCACGCATCGCATAATTTTTCGCTCGGGACCAAAAATCCCGATGAAATTGTTGAGAGGTGGGAGAAATCCATAAAGCCTGTTCGTCCGTATGAAAAGGACATCGTGAAATGGCCGTGAACCCTCTCTGAAACTTCTCAAGGATCGAATTTTAGTCCTGTACCGATGAAAATTGAAGTCTCCTTTTGCTCTTTCTCGAGATATATTCTGCCTCTTGGCGCAATTCATCTTGTCGGAATATGCGCAGTGTCTAATTTTAACTCTAAATATATAATACCTAATGATATTTCTTCGCAAACACACGCGTATTTTTGCACAATGGCCAGAGTCTCGACACGCTCAATAGGTCAAATATACATAAATGAGCCTTGTTCGCCGAAAAAAGTTTCATAATCATGTTTGATTTATGATAGACGAAAAAGATTTGGCTCTTTATTAGCTAGTCTGAATAAAAGCCCCGGACGATCGACAAAGGGGGAGAGAAAGAGAAAGAGAGAGAGAGAGAGAGAGAGAGATAGGCAGCAGAGGAATTTTTATATCGTCATCTTAGCGTCGACGTTGTCGTCGTCGTCGTCGTCGTCGTTCTCGTCGAGAAAAGATAAGTTTGGCTAAATACCTGGCCTAACGACTTATCGCGATATATAGACAGAGTCAAGGGAAAAATAACACACATACAGTCTTCGTCAAACGATCAGAGCCTATCTCGAAATACGCTAAATATATATCTACAATTGCTCTTGTCGTTAAAAACTTCTCACTGTGTATATTTTTTTATGTCCTCGCGAATTTTCGTTGATGGAATCTGTCAGAGCATTTATGGCTCATCGACGAGAACACAAGCCACATACTAGTAATTTTTCTTATCACGCATGGATCCTAAAATTTTTACAAATAGAAGAAACCGTTGAAATTTCGAGTCTTTTGCCCGATGACGAATTTATTAGCCATTTTCTAAAAAGATGAAAAAATTCCACAAGAAATCTCCAAAAACATGTTTTTTTTCCTCCAGTGTTTGATTAATAAACACCCGATTGCAAATCTCCCCACATGATATGCCGCGCACGTTTCGGTCTGCGAGTTTCAGCCTTGATCGTCGAATTGAATTAAATAAACATCATGAGTCCTTCCATCACGAAATAAAATCACAAAGAATATACACGGAGTCGGGAAAAAGTAACTTGTATACTTTAGTAACTTTATGCGACGCAGTCATGTCTATCAGATGTGTTACCCCCTCTAACTCCTTCGCTGAAGGGAAGACTCGATGTGTCTTCTGATTCACATTAATTACGTTCGAATTGGACGCGGATAATGAAAAGTACACGGGCCACTCTTGCTCATAATATATATATATATATATTATATACTTGGATAATAGCTGGTACGTTGGAACGAGGAAATTAACCGAGAACTGCTAACGACCGAGCATCATTAATGAACGAGGAATTAAAAGTTCCATGTAGCAATATAGCTCATGAGTTCTATGTATGTATTATACATAAGAATATGCCAGGACACGTATCGCACAAAGTCATAAAAGAAATTCAGGCGTTTCGTGTACATTTTTATATATTTTTAAAATTTTATATCTTGCGTCTATCGTGAATTTCACTTGAAGTTTTCATCGGACTCATTCTAGTCGATGTCATTTCTCGGGAAACTTTACACTGTACAGTTTCACTTTGGGATCAGCCAAGGCTCGTTCGAAGATTCTTTTTCTCTTCTGTCGAGCACAACGCTATTAAGTCTGTATGGCGTGCTCATCAACGAGCCCGATGTGTTTCTTAATTGCCACTGCTGGCAATTGCCGGTGTGAGAAGAGAGTTATTTGTCGCGTGTAGGAACAGAAAAAAAAAAAAAAAAAAAAAATAGATCGAGAAAAGGTGAAATAAGATATAGAATATTTATATAGAGCTCTTGTAATGTCGCATTGCTCGATATATATTTTTTTCCTTCAGTCAATTAACGCGTCTCTCAATATGTCGCGAAAGAATTGAATTGTCTCGTATTTTTTTTTTTTTTAACATAATTTACATTGAACTCAAATAACTATTTTTCTCGTCTGTTTCAAGTTTGACTTATCTGGTTAGTTTCGTCAGCTTTTATTTTCCAAGCGAATCGTATCATCTTCATCGTTCTCGTAACTAATCGAGAACGCGAGTTTCGTTCATTAGCAGTGTGTAAAAAAAATTGTTTGCTACGAGTGGATTCGCGATTTTATCATATTTATTCTTCCGTGCGCGAAGAAAGGCGCAACGAAGAAAAAAAAAATGAAAAAAAAAAAACACGGCAAGAGACGCTTTTCCTCCATGACTACTTGTGGATACATATATGTATGTATTAGCGACCGAGCGTTTCGAGATTATATATTTTGCGAGAGTAGAATATTAACTCGTGATGTGCAACCCACCTATCTATATATATATACATCCACGCATATACATATATATTTATTTAGTATGGCGTTGCAACGGTCGCAACAATCGAGATTTCTCAATAATTTCGAGCACATCGTTCATCGTATATAAGCACGTAGCATATATATGGGGTTTTTCGCACGAAACGATTTGTTGGATTTTGTAATGCCTGCGTCCGTATACAAGGGAGAGAAAGAGAGAGAGAGAGAGAGAGAGAGAGAGAGAGAGAGCTCTTGCAATTTTGCCATTGTCGAGATTCGTGTTACGAGCCCCCTTTTGACTCGCATTGTGTGTTTTAACTCTCCTCATCTCGCTCGAAAGTAACTCGTTTCGCGGGATTATGTGCGTTACATGTCGCGAGCGAGGTGAAACTAAAAAGACAGCAAAAACATTTGTTTCGAGGCATTTAAAAGGACGAGGACGTAGGATAATTTTACGACGATATAATCAGCTGCGAAATATGATTTTCTTTCTTTATCACCTCCACTTAATTTTTCGATAGAGAGGTCGCCACTGTGAGAATGGCGTGTAAAGATTGTTGATAACTCTTACATGAAAAATTCCATTACTGGTGGCAGCAGGAGGGCACAGTGAAAATCGGTCGAACGTTAACGATTGTTCTTCGGTTATCGAACCTCGTTCTCTCGTGTCTCTCAGGTAATATGTCAAAATTTCATTTTTGGGCTGTCGTATTATTCTTTATCGTTTATATGCCGATCTCTCGTTGAGTACGTCAAATTTACGTGAGCGACAGACCGATAAATTGTCGCCCATTTTTCCAATATACTTATTTATTTATATACAAAATGGACCCTCTCGAATTTTGACGAGAAACTTCAAGAATTTGTCAAAAATATTGAGAATAAATAGATTGAATTATTTTTATCCATTTTGATATAAATTCATCATAATAATTACCAGCAGTTAAAGTAATTCGATTATTTTCGTATTTAAGGGAATAAAAGAAATGTTAATTTCTACTGGATTTCTGTTAAGAATGGTAGAAAACTTTGGGTAATTTATACCTGAAGTCTTTATATATTTATTAACATTAAGAATTGTTCTGGTTGCCAGACGTGAGAGATATATAATATATATATGCTTATACATTGTTTGATTTTTCGTAATATATTTGCTCGAAGACCGATAGCAAGTTTAAACAATAACTAATGCAGCGAACTAAAATCCATCAACACGCACATATATAGCTTAGTATAATATAATTATGTAGGTATATCGTATAATTCGAGGTGCGCGAACTATGGGAACTTTATAGCGCGAGAAATATAAATTAACGAGAAAATAGAAAGCTTCGCGTTCGATCGAGAGCGATAAAGTGTATATATGAGATAGTTTCGTTACAAGGCAATACGAAACATATATATGTTTGTACAGAGGACCAATCTATGTGGTACATTATAAATATTACGATTCTTTTATGCATCGTGAACGAGTAACAAAAATTAATAAAAACGCAAACTCAGGTCATTAATAAATTATATAGCTTGTCGATAGTAAATATTACATTAATAATAAATAATTCAACAAAACGAGACATTACATGTCAGCCAAAATTTTGTCATTAAGAGAAAAAAAAAAAAAATCGATCCTTGAGTACGTCGTATCGCAGGAATTGGGTGTCCCCTTAAACCCTTTCGTATAGCGATGACGGCGGAATTCAATCTCGTTAAAGTCCTTGCAATTTTATGCTCGATATTTTTTAGTCTGACGATCCCACAAAGTATAATATGGGACGAAAAAGAGAAAAAAAAAAATTGATTTTTAATAAAGCTTTAATAATATGACAATGTCTATAGAATATGAGAGACGTCTCGGTATTGCGGATGCTGTGACAAAGTGCACAGAAAACTAGTCGTTGCATCGATAATGTATAATTAACGATTAATTAGAAAAATGTTAAAAAATTAAAAAAATGCCCAACAATAACGAAGCATAACTCTGGCACTCATCCCTCGCTCAGAATCTCTTTTGTTTAACGTCGAGCGCTGACTATAAAAATTGTTTATCGGAAATTTGTAATTCCTTTTGTTTAAACTCTCGAGAGAATAGAAAGAGAGACATACATGGTGGCGAAGAAGGACGAAAAACGTTGAACGAAAGGATATCGATATCAGACATGCCCTCTTCATCCAACCCCCCCCCCCCCCCCCCAGGCCTCAACCGGACAGATTGAACACACACATTCCATAGAATTTTATCCCTTCCAACTGAGAAGCTGGATGTGAAAGCCCCAAACACAGACATGCTAAAGAGAGGGAGATGAGACTCGTCGATATATTAACATATTCCGATAGCCAGAGAGCGTATATAAGAATCGGAAATCGTCCCTCGATAAAAGAGCAACCGCGATCTCTCGTCTAGACTAATAATATGCGAAATATATAAAAGTAATAAAATAGACTACTAAAGTAATATCCAAAAAAAATCTAGCTCTGCCATCAATTCAATTATTTTTCTTATTTTTCATTAACTACGTATTATCAGCTTCTCGTATACATACAACGATTTTCCTGCAATTTTTCAAATCTCTTTTATAATAATATAATAATCGAGTTAATAAATGTAATGTTTTCGTTTATGTCAATTCGGCCTCAGAGGCTGAAATTATGAATCACCAATCGTGATAAATTTTTTAAAAATAAAAAATAATACTATCAAGGCACTAACTACACCGCATCGCGTGTCGAACTCCGTCCCATTATCCGTACTATATATAAATGCACGTACATCTCCGATGCATCGTTAGTCACTATCCGGTCGCCCGATCTGAAAATTATACATCACAGAAAATCAACTGATCGAATGGTAAGAAGACCCTATAACCGACAGCAATACAACGAACGATTCTTTCGATCCATTATACACAGACATATATATATATATATATATATATATATATATATATATATATATATATATATATATATATATACATGTATATGAAATATGGTATATTCGATGTAAAAAAAAGCCTTGAAAATGAAACAATTTGAAAAACATGCATCCACATCGCGTGCATGGAACTCGATCCCTTTCTTTCTCTCCTTCGCGAGCCATGGAACATGCCTCGACCCTTGGGACAACCACGGAAAGCCCTGCTCACAAATTTTGAGAGAAACACGAGGAGAAAAAATAATATGTATATAGATATAGATGGAAAGCTCGGGGCGGTCGACCCTTGACGACACGACAATTGCACTCTCGGCTCAGCGAGAGCAATCAAAGGCGCGATCGATGGCTGATTCATCTGAATCTTGCGGCTGATTGGTCAATTAGACGGGAAACACGTATAGGAGAGAGGACACACTCTTGGGCTCGGAAACGACTGAGAGGTAAAGGGTTGATGAGGGGAAAGGGCTGGAAAGACAGAGAGAGAGAGAGAGAGAGCATAAGAGGCACCGCAAGGGCGGGAGAAGAGAGAAAACGACTAAAGAGCAGAGACAGAGAGAAGGGCAGAAGATATTTTAATTATCGTCGCTCCACACTCGACTCGTCTCTTCACCCTACGGTCTTACATGTGTATACATATGTATATATACATATATTTATATAGATATATACCTATATCGATATTCCGGATGATATTAATTGCTTCATCAGTTTTTATCGGACGTCGAGTTCGATGACTCACGAGAGAATTTAATTCAATTGAATATTCGTCACAGTATATCGAGAAAAAAAATATATATATATGTATAAACGTAGTGAATCGTCCAATGAGTTGATAAATTGGGACAGCCTTCTCTCGCCGTGCCAGACGACGCTTTTAGTGGGGCAAATCTCAAGGGGACTTTTTTGAGTTGTAAGAAGTGTAGAGCTCGTAACTTAAGGGTAGTTAACTTATTGAAAAATTAATTGCGTATTAATTATTAGCATGGTACGAAAAATACAAAATTGTCCTGTTCGAGATCGAACGTTAAACACCAAATGTACTAACATACATATATATGTATAGATACTTCCGGCAAAAGTATATACATATATTTACATATATCGATATTCCGGATGATATTAATTGCTTCATCAGTTTTTATCGGACGTCGAGTTCGATGACTCACGAGAGAATTTAATTCAATTGAATATTCGTCACAGTATATCGAGAAAAAAAAAAAATATATATACGTAGTGAATCGTCCAATGAGTTGATAAATTGGGACAGCCTTCTCTCGCCATGCCAGTCGACGCTTTTAGTGGGGCAAATCTCAAGGGGACTTTTTCGAGTTGTAAGAAGTGTAGAGTTCGTAACTTGAGGGTAGTTAACTTATTGAAAAATTAATTGCGTATTAATTATTAGCATGGTACGAAAAATACAAAATTGTCCTGTTCGAGATCGAACGTTAAACACCAAATACACTAACATACATATATATGTATAGTTACTTCCGGCAAAAGTCACACGATCAGTCACTGATTGTTTCACAGGAAATTTGCTCCCCCCTTCCCCCTCCCCCACCCACTTTTCTCTCAGCCTGATAGCCTCTCTTCCCACTCTACGTGCGGTCTCTCATCGGTTTGTTGGTCGAGAGCCGCGATCTGGAAACGTTAAAAATTATCAGGCAGAACGACATAATTCTCATTTCTCGGTATGAGAATCCCGATGATGGCGGCTCGGTTATTGTCGGTCAACGACAAAATATTATAGATATATATATATATATATATATATAGTAGGGACAGGGGGAAAAAAGTGGTGACTTTGAAATAGCTATATAGACAGTGACTATAACTCAGACAACTCAGACAACTCATCTCTTCGATATATAGTACATATACGTATTACCCAGCCACATGTGACGTACATACACGAAGATTCTCGTGTGTTATACTTTTTCGTCTTCTTCGTTCGTATTCTTATTTTCTTATTCTTCTTCTTCTTCTTCTTCATGTTCTTCTCTGTGAGAAAACGGACAAAGGAATCATCGCGTGCAGTGGGCGGTGACGGGAGTCGTCTCGACACGCGACAGAAAAATTTTAACGACAATACGAGAGCATTATAGAGCTCGTCGTTGGTCGTCTCCATATAGTCGGTATTAAGGACGAAAGAGCGCCGCGACTAAAAGAGTGATTGGACTTTTGTATACTTTTGTCTCGTTAAGCGCCAAAAGTATATATTATTCTTGATTAGCAAACTTTCGATCTTGCCCCATTTTTCTTCCACGATTTTTCTTCATGTTTTTTTTTTTCGTCAATGGCAATTTATTTTTGAATCATCAGAGTCATTGATAGGTAATTTTAATTGTATCGCAAATATGTCTGATAGCCGATTTTGTCTTCACAAAGTGCACGTAGAAAATTAATAATTCAATTATAAAAATAATTAAAATTTTTTATTTTATTATAATTTTCATATACGCATATGTAGATATTTTAGTTGTAAGTTTTTCCTATTTTCCTTCTCTTATTAATATTTATTTTCTCGTCAATTTAATCCCAGCTTGACACGCGATAGTATAAGTGACGGAAGAACGATAAAGAACACACCACCAATCGTGCCTCACCCGTAGAGTATGTTTCAGGCAAGGAGCAGGGTATACCGACATTTGGACGTGGTCCACAGGACGGTGGTCCGCCTGATATGAGCGACGAGAGACTGGCTCACATACTCTCAGAATCGGGACATCTGCAGATGAGCCGGGGCGAGCACGACACGTCGAACGACGCCGACAGCAAAAGCCCAAGCAGACTCGGCTGTCCGAGTCCATTTGGCAAGGATAGAATGGACAGTCAGAACAGAAGACTGAAAAAGTACGAGAACGACGACATTCCCCAGGAAAAAGTTGTGCGAATTTATCATGAAGAATTGGCCAAATTAATGGGCAGACGAGTCGATGATCTTCGGGGCCCTCGTGATTTTCCACCGAGGTAAGACAAACTTATTGCCAAATTATTAATTTATCCTCATTAATTCGTAGAGAATAAAATCCTCTTTATATATAATTCAATTAGTCGAAATTTATTTTTATTAATTATTCAATTAGTTTGTGCTTTCCTATTATTTAACGGGCAATACAAAATTTATATAATATTACAGAAATTCATTAAGTGCAAAAAATTTTAAATTCCAAATATTCGAACGTTGTCATTTTTTTTTTTTTTTTCAATTTCTGATCGAAAGTTGATGCACGAAGTTCGTGAATTTAGCGATCGAATCGTGGAAATAACGTTATCAGTAATCACAAAGTCGAGCTCGCGTTTTCTCAATTTTTCTCCTTATCTCTCTCTAATTTTTTTTCTTCATGTTTTGCTTTTCGCTGACTCTCGTATATTTTCGTCTCTTTCTCGATTCGCGCAAGCTCCAATTTCAACCGTGTACACGCGAATTCGCGAAATGTTCTATATGCTCGCGTGAATCACATTGATCTATCTTCTAAGAATAACGATGGAGGACCCTCCGAGATACCATTCCACGCAAATCCCATGAATCGTGACTAACTTCGAAGATATATAGTGCTGAGCTTGAGAGCAGTACATATATACATATAACGTGTACAAGTAAATTTCGCAAAAAAAAAAAAGAACCAAAAAGAAATAGAAATTCATGCATTGGGGAGAGTTCAACGAACGTAGATTAACATTGTGAACGTTGATGAACACATTTCTCGATTTTCCAAGACAAAATCCACCAGCTTTGATAATTAATCTACCCATGTATACAATTATATTTAATCCCGCGCTAGATTTGCAATTTGTTATCCTACAATTTCTTCGACGATTCTCGAAATCTTTACAGGCCTCACGATGTGATTATTATATATTTTTTTCTCTATTTACCTTTCTAACAGAGTCGACAATTACAGTGAAAGACCGTAACGAAATCGAATTGATATATATATATATATATATATATATACGCTTTTGTTTAATCGCTTAAATACGAAATACTCACGAGTTTCACCATCAGTGAATGAGACAGCTGGTCGTTTCTTTGACTTTCTATGGCCTACGAGAGCTTTTCTATTCCTTTCCATTCATTTTTACCTCCCACAGGATAATCAAATGATAACTAATATACGAGGAATAAACATATTCGAAATATCAAAGTTTGTTAGTTTATAAATTTCGTATATTTGATATATTTTTCCGTCCTACAATCTTTTCATTGACTTTTGGGAGAAATCATTTTAACAACTTGATTTTATATTTTGAATTTTTCCGCATTGATTCTATTACTCAGCATTGTAAATATTGAAAAATTTGTCAAGTTTTATCAATAAGATCATTGAGACACGATTGATCTGCGAACGGAAAAATATATGTCTACAATAAGGAGAAAAAGGGATTGAAAAACTCGATTGAATTTTATTGAGGACAGCATGTAAACGTCGATTGATCGTAGCGCGATGTTTCCTCACTTTTTCAGCGGTGCCCAGGGTCTCCAGGGTATGGAACGTACGCAGGAGGAGATACGATTGGCACTTGACGCTTATCATCGTGAATTACAAAAGCTCAACGTGACACCCGGACAAAATGCTGCATTGGCAGGTCTGCCCGGTTTACCGAGCATACCGGGTTTATTAGCGCTACAGCAGCAAGCACTTCAACAACATCACATGGCAGCTAATGGTGGTGGAGTTCAAGATCTCAGTTTGGGAAAAATTGATCCGCGCAATAAAATGATGAACGGGGTGACGGACGAGGATAAGGACAAAATGGAGGAAGCTATGAGACACGCTGGTAGTGCATTCTCACTGGTGAGACCAAAGCAAGAACCAAGTGGGCCTCAATCGACACCAGGTGGCTCAAGTGCGAGTTCGCCATTGGGTAATTCCATACTACCACCGGCAATGACGCCGAACGAAGAATTTTCGGGTGCTGCAGCGGCGAGTCCATTACAAAGAATGGCATCGATAACAAACAGTCTGATAAGCCAACCGTCGACACCGACGCATCATTCGGCAAATCAGCGTCCCCTCAAAGCCGTTTTACCCCCAATAACCCAACAACAATTCGATATGTACAACAATCTAAATACCGAAGACATCGTGAAAAGGGTGAGTAAAAAGGTCTATATTTGATGACGAAGGACAAGTCTCATCGCCGACAAATCAAGCGTCAAATTCAATTTACTTGACACCCATTTTTTTTTTTTTTTTTTTTTTCTTCGTTCGGTTTCTAGGTGAAGGAACAATTGTCTCAGTACTCGATCTCTCAGCGTCTCTTTGGCGAATCCGTGTTGGGTCTTTCTCAAGGCTCAGTCTCGGATCTTCTGGCACGACCGAAACCCTGGCACATGCTGACGCAAAAGGGTCGGGAACCTTTCATCAGAATGAAAATGTTCCTCGAGGATGACAATGCTGTCCACAAATTGGTCGCTAGCCAGTACAAAATAGCACCGGAGAAGCTCATGAGGACCGGCGGCTACGGCGGCCTGCCTCGTAAGTTTAACTCAGGTCAATATAGATGTTTTGTTACTACTTTATTAAAAAGAAAAAAAATGAGAACCTAGTCCGAATGCTCGTTCTTATAGCAAAGTGCCAATTGTATCATTAATCCAAAAACTGTGCTGATTGCATGTCCTCAGACCACCACTCAGACATGTGGTAAAGTCACGTTTCAATGTAAAAAATTTGTGCAATTTCGTTTCGGATCACAAGTACAATGTGCTTGATGCCAAAACCAGCAAATCCATCCAAACATATATGTACATCAACCCATAAAGATCTTCAGCAGCTTAAAGCTTAAATCCCTAAATCCTTAAATCCTTATCTGGAATAAAGCGTAAAATCATATCCAATTCAAAGCAATGAGATGCTGCATTTTTTAATGAAAATTTAAATCAATGAGCCTTCGGACTATCGTGAATCTGTAGACTTATGAGACACTTGAACTAATCTTTCAATGTTTATTTTGTGATTGCAGCATGCGGAACCCCAATGAAGCCAATGCCACCGACAAAATTGGTCCAGGAGCAATTACAAAATGCCGCAAAAGCACAAGCAGCGGCACAGGTAGCGGCCCAAGCAGCAGCAGCGGCGGCAGCGGTGGCGCAGCATCAGCAGGAAAGTCAGATGCAGCTCGGTCCACCACAGCAAAATCCGCAGCATCCGTCACATCCACAGCCACCGCCTCCCTTGATGCTAACGCCACCTGGACCTCATCATCCTCATGCGCAACTGAGCATACAAGAGTTGCAGAAGAAACAACAGCAACAGCAACAACAACAGCAACAACAACAGCAACAGCAACAACAACAGCAGCAGCAACAACAGATGGGTCTCCACTCGCCCCATCATCAAATGGCACCATCACCACTTCGCAGTCTTCATCAGCACATCTCACCGAGTGTCTACGAGATGGCGGCACTCACGCAGGATCTCGACACGCAAACGATAACGACTAAGATCAAGGAAGCCCTTTTGGCCAACAATATTGGCCAAAAGATCTTTGGCGAGGCTGTTCTCGGTTTATCGCAGGGTTCGGTGAGTGAATTGCTCAGTAAACCGAAACCCTGGCACATGCTCAGTATCAAGGGACGTGAGCCATTCATAAGAATGCAATTATGGCTCTCGGACGCGCACAACATCGACAGACTGCAGTTACTGAAGAACGAGAGACGCGAGGCCAACAAGAGACGACGCAGCAGCGGCCCCGGACACGACAACAGTTCCGACACATCGAGCAATGATACAGCGGAATTTTATCACGCCTCGTCGCCTGGTCCAGGACCACCATCGGCCAAGAAACAGCGTGTACTCTTCTCCGAGGAACAGAAGGAAGCTCTCAGGCTCGCCTTCGCTCTTGATCCCTATCCAAATGTCGCTACCATCGAATTTCTCGCCAGTGAGCTCGCCCTCTCGTCCAGAACCATCACAAACTGGTTTCACAATCATCGCATGAGACTGAAGCAACAAACGCCTCATGGTCAGCCAGAACCCCAGTCACCACGTGAACCTGGACAACCCTTTGACCCTGTGCAATTCAGGCTCTTGCTGAATCAACGATTGCTCGAAATACACAAGGAACGTCTGGGTCTTGGCAATGTGCCGATTCCATACGCACCCTACTTTAATCCAAATATCGCGACATTGATGAACAATGCCCTCAAAGAGCAGTGCTCAGGTCTCGATCTTTCGATGGGCACGTTGAAACGAGAACCTAATCAGGAGTTTGAGGATGACGATAACGATGATGCCATGAGCAATCTTGGTAGTGAGGATTCCGAGGGTTCCGCGGGTAGTATGAAACGAGGGGATACGACAGATACGAGCCAACAGCCATCATCGGCACCCACGACCGCACGATCTAACAGAAGAAAACCAGCTGCCCCGCAATGGGTCAATCCCGAGTGGCAGGAACCACCAAGAACTGGCGACGAAGTTATCATAAATGGCGTTTGCGTCATGCAGACTGATGACTATGGCGTCAAGAGAGAAAATGAGGAAACTGTGCGCGTCGAACCGACCCCAGTTCAGGACAGATACGAGGAGGACGCCGCGAGTGACGTGTCATCTGTATCGGCGAACAATGGACAGGATCGGGAGAGTCCATTGCCAAGCCTGAAATCGGCGCAAAATAGCCCGTCAACGTCACCAAGACCGCCATCGGCCTCACAACAACAAACGCCACAACAACAAGAACAACAAAATGACGAGGAAATTCCAGCAAAGGACATTGTGAAGAACGAGCCCGAAGAAACATGGGACTATTGAGAATGGTCTGTGTCAATTCGTAAATACCAAATGGGAAAATATGCTAGTTGAAGAGAGACACAAAACGCGAGTGCTCGCGAAGGTCGTGCGTTTTATTCGTTCGACGAAATTTTTTTTAAACAAATTTAAAAATGGCGCCAAGCGAGCGTGAGAACGCGGGAGTTTAGGTTAGTTTAGGATTGTTTTTTTTTCATAGGTAAAAAAAAGAAAAAGCCAGCGATAGGATTCGGTACGGCGAGTCCTGCCTATCGACTAAGGGCATTATTGTATGATCCGAGAGAAATACAAAACGCAAGTTGAAACTGCACAAAAGACGAGAGTATCCATAATATCTTTTTGGGTTATGATACTTTTGAGCAAACATCCTTGATGATAACAAGGGTGGCGCCAGTGCGGTAATTAAACGAACGTGCGAACGATCGGAGCGAAATCAAAAAAGACTCTTAACGAGATGTATAAGATGGGAGGAAGAGGAGGAACAAGAAAAGGAAATAAACAAACGAATCAGCGAGCTACGAACAAAAAACATGAAGATGAAGGAATATATATATATATATATATATATATATATATATTATATATATAAATGATTATATATAGTATCGGTGTGCGTGATGAATCGAAGTAAATTTTAAGAACCCCGAAGACGTTTTCCGCTCGAAACCTTCGAGAAGTTGTAAACCTGAATTCTTTCTTACGCTGAGCTCTATAGATATATATATATATATATATCTGTATACTCATTCTTTGCAAGACCAGAAGTATAGATGTGCAAAAATCGGAGATGTGTTTTACAGTGATCATAAAATATACATATATATATATATATATATAAATTGAATAAAGCCTAAAGCGGGACAAGATTCGGGTTCACTATAGTGCAATCTTCCCCTACACCCCCGTAATATGTTGTTAGGATTCAATCATTATTAATTTGTAAACTAAATTATAATGGATTATGAGAGTGCCTGTGCGAGAATGAACGAAATATTGAATGATGAGAGTGGAAAAAAAAACGAAAATAAAAAAAGAGAAATACGCGGATTATTACATAATCGTGGTTCATGTTATCGTTTTTATCGCCCCCCCCCCACGCCCTCCTTACCCTTCTTAGTCGCTAAGCTGTTGATGTTATATATTTCTCACTCGAATTTTACGTATTCTGAAAAATCTTATTTCTCCGTTTTTTTTCCAAATATTTCAATACGGTCGAAGAGCGCGCGTCTTTGTTCAATCCCGCATTGCCCCCCCCCCCCCCCCCGACCCCTGTAAAGCATTGAAGGTATGATTGCGCGAAAGAAGACGGTGAAGAAGAAAAGAAGTAAATGAAAAAGAAAAAAAATCACTTAAGACCGTTACCAATGTTATTATTACACTATTACTGCGTATATTATTATTATTATTATTATTATTATTATTATTATTATTATTATTATTATTATTATTATCATCATTATTATTATTATTATTATTATTATCATTATACATATACTATTAATTCTTATTGACTATTACAATTAGTTATCGGGTGTCCGTCGTATCGAGGCGATTTATTACGCGCATACGAGAGTGAGCTCGAAATGATGTAGCAAAAAAAAAAAAAAGAAAAAAAAACGAAAGACGTAGTGATCGTTCGATAAAATATCATCTTCATTTTTTTTTTCTTTATATTGTTTCTTTTTCTTTATTTCGACAGAGGCATTAGCCGTGGTATGATTATGCTTTTGATTGCCGCATTATTTGCTAGTTGAAGTATTCGGTTTATTTTATAATTGTCATCTATTTTATTATTATTATTATTATTATTAATTATTATCGCGAAAACAAAACGGCTTGTGAAGCCAATGTGATAGAGCTTATGTGCGACGAGAGAAAGCGAGAGAGAGAGAGACAAAGCTGGAATTGCCAATTCCAGCTAGTGTGTGCGAAAACGTTGAGAATTTCGCTTTGCGTAAATTTCAAACGAGATGCGATCTCTCCGTATCCGCGTTTTCTTTGTAAATAAATTGTACAAAAAAGAATAGAATGAAGAAAAAAATCTCAGACACATACACCGTACACGAATACACTCACTTGTATATTATATTTACTTATCACATTTAATCCTCCATAGAGTACGCGTATATAGAGTTATATGTTCGCAGAGTTGCAAAAAAAAAAAAAAAAGAGATGAAAAAAGAAGGAAAAAATTCAATGGAAGAAAATGAATGATTTATCTGAGTACATCGAAAAATACACCGGAGACATTTTACTCACACGGTAGAGAGAGAGACTTGAACCTACTTTGGGAGAAGGGAAAGAAAATAAAGAAATAAATGATGAACTAAAATAATCATTCGAAAATTCAAGCGTTGAGATAAATGTCGTAGCCAAGTGTGAGAGATGATGTATAATAATCGATTGACGTTGTCAGGCGATGTTGAGAAGTTTTATTTTATTTTATTTTTATTTTTATTTTTTTTCAACGAGAAAAAAATCTCAATGTTTCCATCACCAAACGAGAAATCGTGTGTGAATGTGTACAGAAGAAATAAAATAACAAAAATAACAAAAATGCGCGTATGGATGAGGGTGAAAAAGGGTCAAGGGTTTATCCTCGATATTGCAAATCAAACTAGTATTTACCCGATTAAGCCAAGGTTAATCTCCGATTAAATTCTAGTCCGCAATTTTAATAAACAAAAATAAAGATAAAAAATATTTAATGAAAAAAGAAAAAATAATAATAATAATAAGAAGAAGAAGAGAAAAACGAGCTGATTTTTCGACAGCGGAAAGACGTACTAAAAAAAAAGGGCATTGCGAAGTAAAGACCAGTGACATTTTTTTTCTCGCTTCTGTTTTTGGGCTTTCTTCATTGTCTTTCTTTCTTTTTTCTTTCGATCTTGCGATATAAATGTAAATAATATTGAAAAAAAAAGTATCGTGAACATAATGGCACTAACTTGTCAAAGGGGAGAGTTTCTGTAACATCGAACTGCCAGACGATTGGCGGACTGCGAATCTGTTGATAATTACATTATACAAAAAAAAAAAAAAACAAAAACAAAAAAATGGGTTTTATCGAACTTCGCCGATCGTCCGTTATTTCGGAAATCTAACAAAATGGTTTTATCAAAAATCAGCACGATCTCAATGCGAAAATAAAAGCCACTAAATGCTAAAATTAAATTTATTAAAAAACGCTCATTTGAACGATCGACACGTATTTCTTCCGATTTTATTTGTCAACAGTCGTTGTCACTTGGCATACTAACCAGGACAATGCTGTCATTGCGCTATATTGAGCCGCTCGTACAAAACGCCACGTGAAAATCATCACTGTCCACTGTGTTTACATTCGCGGACGATTATGAATTTTTGAAAATAATTAAAAAAGAAAATCAATAAATTCGAGACGTGAAATTATTGATCGATATTTCATCCAATTTATTAGGTAATTATTAAATTTTATAGTAATCACAAATTCATCGTATCATTGACGCAATCAGCATTTTCGTGGCAGAGGCCAGATGAAAAAGAGAAAAAAAAATCGAACTCTGTTTTTTTTTAATCTTATCTTTTTTTCGTTTTTACATTCACCGAATCAGCATAAATATAGGGTCTTGTAGATATTAAATATAGGACGTATAGATATACGATAGCTTTAATTATTTAAACGATATTGCTTGTAATCAAGGACAGAGTCGATGAGGTAATATGAGCGTGAGCGTGTGAGAACGAGAGGGTGAGAGAGAAGTAATAGAAGAAATGTGTGTATGCGTGGGTGCGTGCGTGCGTGTCTGTATGAGGAGATATATAGAGTGTGTGCATAAAAGTGTGAGCGAAAAAGCGGAAATGTAATATAATGATGGTGAAATTCGTAAACTTATACGGATACATGTTAAATCCGTTATATTGATGAAAAAAAAAAAAGTGAGGAGGAAGAAAATCATATCGTACACTTAATAATGGATATTTTACAAAATAAATGTAGATAGACATTCAGAAAATTATCGAAGACCCTGCCCGCCTCCCTTCTGCTCTATCGACGAGAAAGACGAGACACAAAAAGATATAAGAAAAGAAAAAAAAAATCTTCCCGTAATTCCGACCCATCGTCTCTTCCCAAAACGTAATAAGCAATTATGATGCGGGACAAATATAACGCAAGATATACGATCAAAAGAGAGGAATGAACTCTGTCATCCAGTAGTGAAAATGATTTATTTAAGAAAAAATGAAATGAAAAGGAGGATTACCCCAAAAGTACTGGGTTTATTGTTTGTATCTTTTTTTTTTGATTTTTTTTTTTTTTTCAAACTGTATTATAGCATCTAAAGAGTATCCTGTACATTGCATAAACACACGAGCACTATTGTTTTAAATTGTACCTTTATGATTATTATACGAAGATAAAAAGAAAAATAAATAAGGTATACAGAATATCAAAACTTATACGAGTGAATTTTTATGTTTTTTGTTTTCTCCATTTACAAATAATTCGATTTTGGATAATTCTTGAAGAAATTATATCAAAATATACCGCAGCGTCGCGACGCCAATGTGAAAAACAAAAAGATGAACGATACTTCTGCCAAAAGATGTCTGTTACACTATTGTAACGCATAAGTGTATTGTGTACGTTTTGGATAACGAAAATATTCAAAATGACGCGAGTTTAATCAATATCAATTTTCAAAAATAACAAAAAATTCCCAACGAAGTTAATTCTATAATGAACCGCGTTCGAACGATCCAACTGCAATGAATTTGGTAACGAAGATTTTATATACGCTTCGTTGTTACAAGCGAGATGAGCTTTGACGGAATTACTGAGTGTTCATACATATCAGTATGTACAGTAAGGCGATGTACTACTTATTCTCAGTCAGTAACAAAACCTGTGTCCCAATTTTCATCGAAAGATCAACCATTTACGAGAATTTTGTGAAGGAAGTAAGTGCAGCTTTCTCTCTTGCACTCCTAATGGATTTAGGCATAAAAACTGTTTTACCAACAAAAGGTAAGGCATCGGCTTAAGATGCGTCAGAGGGGCAGAAGAGAAAGTATGGAAGAACAAGAGCGCTTTATTACCATTCATCGGTTAGTCACGTCGTGACCAGCGCCATCTAACGGTGACTTCGATAACAACAAAAAACGGACGTGCCAGTGGTCCCTAGTTACTTTTTGTTAAACGAAAATAGAGATTTTGGTTGGTAGAACCAACGAAGATTGAGGTCTATAGAAGCACAGAGCCTGCTTGGTTCCAAAAAAGTTGGGAAGCTCGGACAATCTTTCTCCCCCAACGGCAAGATGTCGCTAGCGTCGAGTTTACATGTGTGCGCTCACGTACGGAACTAACACACGTGGGCGGCTGTATAACTGCGTTGGCTCCACCTACTGAGTCGGGGTGACGATGCTATTCACTTGCACTCGCTGCTGGGGTGATGGGTGCGCTCTCTCGCACAGAAGCGATACGGACGTAAAGTAGGGGCTTGGGTTTACATTGCTGATACCGACGAAGATAGAGCTATTCATTGCAAATACAATTATTATTATTATAATTACCTGTACGTCGAAACAAACTTATTTTTCAAATTATTTCTTTATATTTACGGAAACTAGAAGTTAATTAACCCAACCAAGTAAATTTAATAAAATCGAAATCCGAGCGGGGACACGATATACTTAAAAAATTAATAAAAGTACACGTATCCAAGTTGGGGTAATTGATACGGCGCTGCTTCTGTATGTGCTACGTCGGTGGTTCAATCCCCGGCTACATTATTTTTTTTTTTTTTGCAATTATGCAATTATATTTACAATAAATAAAATATAAAAAATCTGCGAAAAAAGGTTTTATAAGAGAGAGAGCCACATGTTAATACGAGCAGCGACTTAAAAAAAAAAAAAAAAAAAAAATCACTTCCAGTCAGTCTGATGTCACTTCCGGTCGCTCTGCCGTCACTTCTGGTCACTTTGACGTCACTTCCGGTCACGTTGACGTCACTTCCGGTCGCTTTGACGTCCCTTCCGGTAGCTCGCAATGACTTCCGGTTGCAATAACGTCACTTCTGGTCGCTTTGACGTCACTTCCGGTTGCAATTTCGTAACTTCCGATCACTTAGACGTCACTTTCGGTTACTTTGACGTCACTTGCGGTCGCTTTGACGTCACTTCTGGTCAATTTGACGTCACTTCCGGTTGTTCTGACGTCACTTCCGGTCGCTTTAACGTCACTTCTGGTCGCTTTGACGTCACTTCCGGTTGCAATGACGTTACTTCTGGTCGCTTTGACGTCACTTCCGGTCGCTGTAACGTCACTTCCGGTTGCAATGACGTTACTTCTGGTCGCTTTAACGTCACTTCCGGTCACTTTCGGTCACATTGACGTCACTGCCGGTAGCTTTGACGTCACTTCTGGTCGATTTGACGTCACTTCCGGTTGTTCTGACATCACTTCCGGTCATCCTAACGTCACTTCCGGTTGTTCTGACATCACTTCCGGTTCGGACATCACTCCCGGTCGTCCTAACATCACTTCCGGTTGTTCTGACATCACTTCCGGTTGTTCTGACGTCACTTCCGGTTGTTCTAACATCACTTCCGGTTGTTCTGACGTCACTTCCGGTCGCTTTGACGTCATTTCTGGTCGATTTGACGTCACTTCCGGTTGTTTTGACGTCACTTCTGGTCGCTTTGTCGTCACTTCCACTCAGTTTGTCGTCACCTCCGGTCCTTTTGTCAGTAAGTTCGCGAAGCTGCAGAATTTCCAACGCGAAAATTTTAATTTTCCCGCCACGATGTTGGCGCTGTCTGCCGGCGAGTTCGCGAAGCAGCAAAATTTCTAGGCTAAAAATTGAATGTTCCCGCCATGACGGTGGCGCCATCAGCCGGCGAGTTCGCGAAGCGGCAACATTTCAGGGCAACATTTTTAATTTTCCGCCACGACGGTGGCGCCATCTGTTGGCAAGTTCGCGAGGCGGCAACATTTTTGGGCAAAAATTTTTATTTTCCGCCACGACGGTGGCGCCATCTGTTGGCAAGTTCGCGAAGGTGCAAAGTTTCAAGGCAAAAATTTGAATTTTCCCGCCACGACGGTGGCACCATCTGCCCGCAAGTTCGCGAAGCTGCAAAATGTCAAGGCAAAAATTCGAGTTTTCTCGCCACGACGGTGGCGCCATCTGTTGGCAAGTTCGCGAAGGTGCAAAGTTTCAAGGCAAAAATTTGAGTTTTCCCGCCTCGACGGTGGCACCATCTGCCGGCAAGTTCGCGACACTTCTGGTCGCTTCGACGTCACTTCCGGTCGCTTTGACGTCACTTCTGGTTGGGTTGGACGTCACTTCCGGTTGGGTTAGACGTCACTTCCGGTTGGGTTAGACGTCACTTCCGGTTGGGTTAGACGTCACTTCCGGTTGGGTTAGACGTCACTTCCGGTTGGGTTAGACGTCACTTCCGGTTGGGTTAGACGTCATTTCCGGTTGGGTTAGACGTCACTTCCGGTTGGGTTAGACGTCACTTCCGGTTGGGTTAGACGTCACTCGATTAACCAGACGTCTAACCCAACCGGAAGTGACGTCTAACCCAACCGGAAGTGACATCAAAGCGACCGGAAGCGACGTCTAACCCAACCGGAAATGACGTCAGAGCGACCGGAAGTGACGTCAAAACGACCGGGAGTGACGTCAAAGCGACCGGAAGTGACCGGAAGTGACGTCAGAGTGGGTGGAAGTGACGTCGAAGCGACCGGAAGTGACGACATTGCAACCAGAAGTGACTTTAAAGCGACCGGAAATGACGTCAAAGCGACCGGAAGTGACGTTAAAACGACCGGAAGTGACGTCGGAACAATCGGAAGTGATGTCAGAACAACCGGAAGTGACGTTAGAACGGCCGGAAGTGATTTCAGAACAACCGGAAGTGACGTCAAAGCGACCAGAAGTGACGTCGAAGTGACCAGAAGTGACGTCGAAGTGACCGGAAGTGACGTCCAAGCGACCGGAAGTGACGACATTGCAACCAGAAGTGACTTTAAAGCGACCGGAAATGACGTCAAAGCGACCGGAAGTGACGTCAAAGCGACCGGAAGTGACGTTAAAACGACCGGAAGTGACGTCGGAACAATCGGAAGTGATGTCAGAACAACCGGAAGTGACGTTAGAACAACCGGAAGTGACGTCAAATTGACCAGAAGTGACGTCAAAGCGACCAGAAGTGACGTCGAAGTGACCGGAAGTGACGTCCAAGCGACCGGAAGTGACGAAATTGCAACGGGAAGTGACGTTACAGCGACCGGAAGCGACGTCAAAGTGACCAGAAGTAACGCCATTGCAACCAGAAGTGACGTCAAATTTACCAGAAGTGACGTCAAAGCGACCGGAAATGACGTCAAAGTGACCCAAAGTGACGTCTGAGCGACCGGAAGTGACAAAATTGCAACCGGAAGTGACGTCTGAGCGACCGGAAGTGACGAAATTGCAACCGGAAGTGACGTTAAAGCGACCGGAAGTGACGTCAAAGCGGCCAGCGGCCATTGCAACCGGAAGTGACGTCAGAGCTGCCGGAAGTGACGTTAAAGCGACCGGAAGTGACGTCAAAGCGGCCAGCGGCCATTGCAACCGGAAGTGACGTCAGAGCGACCGATTGTGATGTCAGAGCGACCGGATGTGACGTCAGAGTGACCGGAAGTGACGTCAAAGTGACCAGAAGTGACGTTACAGCGACCGGAAGTGACGTCAAAGTGACCAGAAGTGAAGTCAAAGCGACCGGAAGTGACGTCAAAGCGACCGGAAATGACGTTGAAGCGACCGGAAGTGACGTCAAAGCGACCGGAAGTGACGTCAGCGTGGCCGGAAGTAACGTCAAAGCGACCGGAAGTGACGACATTGCAGCCAGAAGTGACTTAAAAGCGACCGAAAATGACTTCCAAGTGACCGGAAGTGACGTCAAAGCCACCGGAAGTGACGTTAAAGCGACCGGAAGTCACGTCAAAGGGACCGGAAGTGACGTCAAAGCGACAAGAATTTTGCGACGCCATAATGACGTCATCAAGAACAGGAATTTTGTGATGTCATAGTGACGTCATCAAGAACAGGCATTTTGTGAGTATAATACGCTATTTCCACCGCGCATTACGCTCGATTTTAGTACATTGATGTTAGTAAATCTGGAATAAAGCGCGTCGTGTAGATGTAGTCATTGTTCGTAAAAATAAGTCCGCCGCCGCGCGTCGTCGAGCGGTTCAGAATAAGCGTCGGTAGGGGCAGCCACAGAGAGGGAAGTCAGGGGAAGCTACGTGACCCCACCGTAGCCACGTGGCTGCGAGCACGAGGCTAGAAGGCGGAGCATATCGATCGGTCGACGCTAGAGCCTCCTAGCGTATGTTTGACTCACGAAAAATTGGAAACCAAGCAGGCTATAGGGTTTGTGCTTCTATATACCTCAATCTTCGTTGGTAGAAGCTCACAGCTGGCCATCCGAGCGACTGGATCAATTCCATAGGGATAGGTTATGTTGTTTTTTTTCGCTCATGTTAAATGGCACCGGACTTTTGATTAAACTTACAAAGGAGGATTCTTCAACAGTTTTTACAAAGTTAGAGAATAACTGATCATAAAAATATAACGATTATGGCGACCGGTGGTAAATATGGGCGAGAATTCGCGTTGACAATGTTGAAATCATTGCCTCGCGTTTCTCTTGGGAACTTACGACCCGATCCCGGCACTTTTAAGAAGGTAATTGTTTTCATTTATATCCTCGAGGATTAATGGCAAAATGTATCATTATCGAGCCAATTACGTATTTGAGATAATGTGGTATTCAACATTTTCGCTACTTTCTTCTCTCCACACGCCATTTATTATTTTTTCTCACGCGAGTCAAATCTGCTTTTTACACAGGGCAAAAGAGGACGAGGCCAACACGGTGGAGACAAGTGTGGTGCGGGAAACAAGGGTTCCGGTCAACGGCAAAATTACATGCGGCCTGGCTACGAAACCGGGAACAATCCCTTCTATCTTAGATTCGGTTACGAGCCTTATTACAAAGGACACCAGTGAGTATACCTTGGAGATGAATTTAAAACAAAATCAAGCTATTATAGCTGATGCCACCAATTTGGCTCAATTGGTCCAGAATAAATTTTTAATAAAGAAAAAGCTATATGTTGAACTCCGCATTTATAAAGACTCAACGACCTATTTTTGTTAATATTTACTCTTTCGTTTTATTGAGATTGCTTTGTTGATAAGTGGAAATTACAAAGATGCTAAGTCCAAGATTTAATTTAACACCCTCCTATTATATATATTCGAAATTGCACAAGCTAAAGGAGAAACAGGACATCACTCAAAAATTCGAAAAGCCTATGAAATTATAACGAATTTACCAATTGCAACGTCATGCAGCAGTGCACAATTATTGCTTCGGGTCAGTCCTACATTTCAACTTGATAACTTGAGTCATTCTCCAGTTATGAACATTCGAATATTGTCCTTAGTGCATATAAAAAGACAAGCAAAAATCATTATTTAAAAATCATTTTTGGATCATCTAGATATTACCAAGTCTCAAATTTTATAACACAAGTTACAACTTGAGAATTTGAAATTTTTAACAATCAGTAGAATTGAAGAACTTCCCTTCAAACGTGTGTTCTAAAATATACTTTAATGCAAAAAAATACGAAAATTCTCTTTTTTCTTCACCATCGCAAAGCTCCCTCTATGAAAATGAAAAACTTGAAAGTATTAAATATTTGCAGCTTAAGAAGACAGTACCCACCTCTGTCGCTGCAACGGCTACAGATGCTAATTGATACCAATAGGCTCAATACTTCAAGACCGATTGATCTTACAGCATTGTTGAACACTGGCATTTACAACATGGACCCGGATGCTAAACACGCTGGTGTTCATCTCACCGATGAAGTAAGCAATAACAGACTTTGACAATTGATAATTATTACTGATATTTGAAAAAAAAAGATTTTTTTTTTTAGGGTGCCGAGATATTCAACGCAAAGGTAAATATCGAGGTTCAGTGGGCTACCGAGCCCGTGATCGCGGCCATAGAAAAAAACGGTGGTGTTATCACGACCGCTTTTTACGATGTACACAGTTTGCATTGTATGATGGACACCGAATTGTTTTTCCACAAAGGCAAGTACACTCGAACAAACGAACAAACTTACATTCATTATTAATCAAACGAAATTGCATACTATTGGCCATGTCTTTTTTTTGTTCGCCATGTCTTCCTTCCCTATTTTCATCATTCGTTATAATATTCATTTTGTATATTTTTTCCTTCAATATCTTTAATCATTGTTGATATCTTCGTTTTTCTTGATTTTTATTGGTTTTTTTGTTCGCTGCAATACTTTCCATCTTATATTTTTTCCGTAAAATTTTCAGCTTCATCCTTGATACATTAAACTTTATAGCTCCGTTTTTTTTTGTCTCTAATTTGAAGGTGTTCCAATTCCTCGACGAATGTTGCCACCGCATGACTGCTTGGAGTATTATTCGAGTGCAGGGACTCGCGGTTATTTAGCTGATCCCGAAAAAATCTCCTATGAACGTTTGGTTCTGGCTCAAAAATACGGCTATGTATTGCCAAAAATCGAAGATGACGAGAATTATAAAATGATGACAGTGCGAAAAGATCCACGTCAGATATTCTACGGTCTGGAGCCCGGTTGGGTCATCAGTCTAAGGGATAAAGCCATACTCAAGCCAAAGGCCGATTATCTCAAAGAATTTTATGCGAGTTAATCATCCTACTCATATTATGTACAGACGAACAAGAAATATACAATTCTAAATAGAATAACATTAAAATGTTCTACTTTTCCCTTTTCACTCTCAAACGCAATTATATTCAGATACAATGAAAAAATTTGTATCCAACTATTAAAAAATTGTGTGCAACGTTTGGACTTGCAATTGCGTTTTCCAAATTAGGACTGCGTTAAAAGAAAAAAAAACCCACAACAGTCAAAGAAATGAATGAACATAAAAAATATTCTTTATTTCAACGCCAAGTCGTACCAAAGTTTGTCCCTCTTCACAACGTTTATTATCATCTCCTGGCTGACTGCCCACAGTCTCGTCGCCAGAGTCGTGTCCTGCGCGGCATTCGATGCATCGCAACGGTAACAATTATTGAAATAAATTCCCGTAGCTCCTTCCAATTCTGGTGCAGAAGCGCAAAATACTGGTGTACTCGCTGCTTGTTGCTGAATAATTTGTAAGAAGGAATATTCAAGTTGACAATAGAACGAGCGAGAAAGAAAAAAATAACGATATTATACTTTTTTTTTTTTTTTTTTCCTTTAGGAAACTTACGAGAGATTTTGTAAATGGCCTCACGAGCGTGAAGAGAAAGCGATACATCCAGGAGTAACGGGAAATATCCGAGGATACCATGTTACCGGGATGACAACTGAAGACACTGACCGATGGCCAGTGCCTCGCCAGTTCTTGGGCAAATAATACATTGCATAATTTGGAATCGTTGTAGGCACCCATCGACCAATATTTATATGCTGGTGGTGAAAGTGTCATCGGATGAATATCTTCCGCTGATTGCAGCGATGAAAATCTGAAATTCAATATTTTCAGTGATGAAAAAAACGTCATTAGGTATGATATTTGTGGGAAGTGAATCGTAGTTACTTTAACTTTAAGTTGTAGTAACTTTAAGACCAATGAACGTTTACACAAAAATTTAATAGCTGTGAGCAGTATTCGTCGATTAACCAATGAAATCAATATGTAGAATGTGATTGATCGTGAGCTTAAATTTTATTGGCAATTCTTTGAAGCAAACTATTTCATACATGAACGATTTTTTCAAAATGAAACCAGCAAAATTATTCTGGCTAGAAGTTTGAAAAAAAAAAAACAAAAAAAAAATGTTACTCTCTGTTGAATCTTATAAATTGAAATAGATTCAACACAAACTTTTGCGTACAATCAGCAAATTAATTACCTGTGAGATTCGCTAGCAAGGACTACGATTCTAGCATTTCGGCAACTGCGCAAAGGATGCTCCAGTAGCAATGTGAGATAATAGTGAGACAGATGATTAACTTGAAAAGTCGTCTCATAGCCGTCTTCGGTTAGCGTGTAAGGTAACCCGAATACTCCCGCGTTTAGAATGAGTATGTGAAGAGTCCTGAAATTGATAAGTGGTATTTCTTCATATACATTAACCCCAATATGATGGATGGAGCTTGTTGAGATAGTTTTTCCTACACGAATCATTTCATAGAAAATGTCATAATTTATACATTACCAAGTCTCTTTAACTTTTCATATTATTCTATTATTCTTCTTTTAAGCTTGTTTCACGACAAAATATACGAATTAAATGGTCCAACTTTTATTTTAAAATTCTAAGTGAATGGAACATATTTTTGCAACTTGAATATTTGACTTTACCTATACTTTTGTTTGAATTTTTCTACTGCTTCTCTGACATTGTGAAGAGAGGACAGATCCAATTGCAAGGTGTCGCACAATGTATTGTCCCTTTCGTCCTGTATCCTCTGTGCAGCTTCCCGAGCCTTTTTTATATCTCTGCATGCGAGTATGACACTGCATCCGTGAAAAGCCAGAGATCTGGCAGTTTCAAAGCCTTGAATGAATTTTTTTTTTCCCATTATATGAGTGACAATTATTTATATTGAAATTCGAATAAGATAAATGCAATTATTACGTCCACCGTGGCCATTTTAACAATAATTGCTTTCTAATTTTTTTAATTTTTCTACATCATCTTCTTAATGCTTTTATATTATTTATATGAATCTACATTTATCAATCTATGTTCCTCGAATTCGTGTGTATTTTTATTTTGGCTCTTTTCAGTATAATGGCCAAAAAGGGGCCAAAGGAGGCTAAAAATTGTACATCTATCCTATTTATTCCTTTTGTATTACCTATACCCGTGTTGGCTCCTGTTATGAGAGCCAATTTCCCTCTCAAATCCCTGCCATGGAGAACAGCCAGAGCTGTGCTGCTTCCATCAAAACGTTGTCTGACAGGCTGCGAGGATTCTCTGTACTCGGTGGCAAAAGCCAAACGAGGATCAGTGTATGTGGTCGTTCGATGCATATGATCGACAAATATCACCTTTCCATCTTCAGATACACACTTTTCCCATCCCGATGGTAATTCTGTGATAGCAATTTTTCAACATTTCACTTTCACCCTATATTTTTTCATGATATCCCTCTCCCACTCTGTGTAGCTGTATCTCAAATGCAATTATCATACATTGACCTTATAAATCGTGGATAAAAACTTTATTGATATGAATGTAGTTATGAGAGACAACTGCTTTCATTTTAATATAAAACATTATGTAATTAAATAATATAAATTTATGAATTATTAAAAACGTTAAAAATGTTATTTGTTTAAAAAAAAATATATATATATATCATTTGTAAGCTGGATATACCTCCTTCGACGATTTTTTTCCGGCCAGTTCGAGGATGTGTCCACTGTGAACCCTTTGTATAGTGGCTATAGTAAAACAAAATATCACACATGTATTTTATTAATGCACTCATCGCCTCTTATAGACGAAAAAATGGGTTTTTCCTCTTATTGGTAGGGTAATAAGACGATTAGAAAGTTTTTCATTATTATTATTATTTGAAATCACGGAAATCCAATGATCAACCTAAACTGAATTTGTTGATCTAAAGATCGGATGGGAATGAGACGAACAATAACCTCTCTGTGATTGTTGAATTGACGACAGTGACAATATATACGACGTAAACACGAGACCAAACTCACTTTACGTAAAAAACATTTCCGTCGAGTGTCGTGCGTTCCTCCCACCCGGGCGGTAATTCATCCTCACTGTCGGAATCATTCAGAACATTCACCATCTTGAATTACTTTTCTTTGTTTTTTTCTTTTTTTTATTGTTATCGCGAACATGCGATATGCTAGAAAATGCAAAACACGCACTGGCTGGACTCAAATGTTAAATGCTCATTTCGATCAGACGCGCATATGGAACAAAATCCAAGCTTGCAAGTTTGAATTGTTGCGCGTTATTGTTAGTTAATATTGAATATTCCACTTGTTACGCTCACTCGTTATTTATTCTAGAATCGATCGACAACAAATATACGACGTACAAGGAAAAACGAAACAAAACGTGAGAGGAACTGCTAATAGCAATTTGAATGTTGTTTTTTGTTTTTTGACTAATGGAAAACAGGCTTGCGAGTGTGTAAAATTATAAGTCACTATATGTATGGGGGGAAAAGCATGGCTTTCCCTACCTATATAAAATTGACCTATATAAAGATGGCCTGAAACTTTAACTATTTCACTTTGTTCTTTTTCTGCTCGTTAGGGAATCGTTGGAGAGTGATTGGGAGTCTAATTAAAACGCAGGGGAGTCAACCGATATTTTTTGCAATTGGACTGGATGCGCTGACAAATAAACGCTCACCAAACTAAATCCGAAAAGTCCAAACATACAGCGGCTAGCTTCAGACGACACATTAACGTAGACTCGTCCTCTAACCGATCGGAATGGTTTTTCCTATCTGACGGAAAAGCTAAAGACTCCCTAACGATTTAATTAGGTGATTCGTCACCCCCTAACGATTTCGCGTCGCCTCATACAATCGAATCGGATAAAAGTAAAATTGCGTTCGGCTGACTTCACACTCAAATTTTGATTTTTCGATTTAAAAAGATCTGTTGACTCTCGTACGTTTTAATTATACTCCCAATCATTCCCAAACGATTCCCTAGCGAGTAGAAAAAGAAAAAAGTTAATTAGTTAAAGTGGCCAGTAAACTTTATATAGGGCTCCCATAAATATAGTGACTTATAATTTCACATCTAGACCACGGCAAGGCTGTTGAGTATTTGTGTGATAAAAAAGAGCGCTGTTATTATCTTTGTATTCCATAAAATTCTCATTATTAGGCGCCTCTCTACCTGTCGTGTTCTTTCTTCATTGTTTCTCGATTATGCATGATACGAAGTGAAGTTTGTTGCTTACTGCACTCGGAGAGATGATGATTCTTATATCGCTGGTTCTCTCTCACTCTCTTCCACCGTCAGGCAGTCGCGCGCCTCGGCACGGAACAAATCGATACTATCGCGAGGATCGATTCGTGCAGCATTTCGTTGCGCCCTGTCAAATGGATAATGGCAGCGACGGCGATTAAGACGATGTCGCAGAGCAATGGTTTTCACGGGAAAAAGAAAGATGATGTCGACAATAAAGACAATCTTTGGTACGTTCGGTGTGATAAAAAAATTTGGTGTATGACAAACAACTTAATGATCGTTTCTCACGAACGTGTTTGTGTCTCGTGTTTTTTGCAAATGAACTATAAAATCCTGACTCCGTGTGATAAAACACACACACACACACCTAACTTATGCATAAATATATCAATATCCCTTGATATTCGTCTGGTCGCGTGTATGCCACTCGGCGTGCAAATTTTTTTTTTTTTTTTCAACCCTACTTTGCATTGGCTCGATCTATTCGGTGATTTTTTTTTGCGATACAACGAAAAAGAAAAAAAATTGAATAATCAATTTTACAGGTCGTCGATATTGGCCGAGGTACAGAACAGTGGAAATAACAAATTGCCATCAAACAAGAATGTCCTCGTTCTAGGTAATGTAAATCCTTAGATTATTCACTCTCCCAACGCCAACTCGCGCTCCCACGAATCGCACTGATATGCGTGCATTGCATTTTAATTATGTATCATATTATCTATAGTCCCTCACCTATGTGTCATCACTTTACTTTGCTTTAGTATGACGTCATTATGTATATTTCGGCCGAATGTTACTGTACAATATTTGCGCAGGACAAAATCATTTCTGGAGGATTTGAATATATATATATAATTTTTTTTGCAGGTGACAATGAAAGTGGCAAGACTACTCTCATTGCCAAGCTCCAAGGAGTTGAAGACCCGAAAAAAGGCTCCGGATTAGAATTTGCCTATATAGATGTTCGTGATGATTACAGAGATGGTGAGTTCCATATGGAAATGATATACAAGTTTGGCATATATCTTATTTTTAGTGAGGGTGCATTTATTCAAAAGTTGAATTTTTCGTTATATTTGACATTTTAGTAAATTACAGTATCTTTTTTTGTACTATTCTATTTTCTATTTGATTTTATTTTACTCGGCTCTTTTAAATAAAGACTTGATTAGGTACATTAAGTATGTTATGACAAGCTGCAGCCCATATAATCTGTATTTATTAAAAAGGTCCAGTTTAACTATATTCATAATTTATGCTAATTGTAACATTTTTAGGAGATTTTTTTTGTTTAACAAATATTTAGCATTTTTAATTACTAACGTGATTATATGTAGTATTGTGGTAAAATTGATACAATGGCACAGTATATTTTCCATTTATGTAATAGTCAAATTTGTATCTGTCTAACATTCCAGTTAATTACAATATTTTTTACTAGATATATCGATTTTTCTGTATTACTCACTGCATTCAGTGCTTTCAACCACAATCTTGATTGATTACAAGAAGTAAATGATGAAACTAATATAATGGAATAGCTTATATAATTAGGATTGATTGAAAAGTCTAATTTTTACTTCTATTGAACATTTTAGTCAATTACAATATTCTTATATTAAATGTTGTTTTTATTCCGTATCGAATAGAGTTTTACCGAGTTCTGTTACATACAGACTTGATTGGGTACACTGAGTTTGGGTTAGAAGGAAAAAAAACAATATAATCTACATCTTTTACTTGATTTGGGGTTTCACTCACATCACAAGAGTATTCTACATCCACCACAATAGTTTTACACTAATTCCATCAATACGTTTTTGCCTATAAATGGGCATATAATGAAATGCGATTCACACCATCAATTAAGCCACTTATAAATTAAATGATGAGAAAAAATATCGATAAAAATAGTATTTTTGTGCCAATTATATAACGTGATTGAAAATGGAATTCATTTAGGTTCTAATCTTTTCTTTTGTTTTTTTTTTTAAGATCAAACGAGATTATCAGTATGGGTGCTGGACGGAGATCCCGGTCACTCGAATCTTTTACGATTTGCTCTGAGCCAGGAGCGATTTCCCCACACACTGGTAATGCTAGTTGCAGCAATGACAACCCCATGGGCGATACTCGACCAGCTACAAGCATGGGCAGCCCTTTTGGGTGATCACATCGATAAGCTCACCCTCGATAACGATACGAGGCAGAGATGCAGACAATTCAGTAAACCTGATCGAAATTATTCCCTTAACTCTTAACATATCATTGCAAATTTGTAATTTTCATTTTATATATTTTTTTGTTTTCCCTCGTTGAACGCGTACAGACGTAAAGAAATGGCAAGACTACGCGGAACCGGGTGACGAGCTCGATCCTGGCAGTCCGTTGAGACGCACAAGTCGTAATTTGGACGACGATACAGTCGGAAGTTTGCCACTGCCTGAGGGTGTACTTACCACCAATTTAGGTCTCGATGTCGTGGTCGTTATCACAAAAACGGATTACATGTCGACTCTCGAAAAGGAACACGATTACAAGTAACTAGATTAAAAACGATCATTCCTTATTTTTTTTTTTTTTTTTTTTTTTTTTTTATCGCCATATTTCATTTTCAGGGATGAACATTTCGACTTTATGCAGCAATGGATTAGGCGATTTTGTTTGCAATACGGTGCCGGATTGTTTTACACATCGGCAAAGGAGGATAAGAATTGTGATTTGCTGTACAAGTACCTTACCCATAGGATCTATAGTTTACCGTTTAGAACACCGGCTCTCGTTGTTGAGAAAGATGCTGTACTTATGTGAGTTTTTTGTTTTTTTGCTGCATTATAGACAAAAAACATTGTCGAAAAAAATCTCAATGATTATTATTGCTCATTAAAAGCAAAAACACTTAAAAGCAAAAAAAAAGAATAATTTCTTCACATTTCAGACCTGCTGGCTGGGATAATATGAAGAAAATCAGCATACTTCACGAGAACTTGCAGTCGATGAAACCTGACGATTATTATCGTGATGTTATAGCTCAACCTGCGACAAACAGAAAAGTATGAGGAAATGATGTTGCACAATAAATCTATCATGAAAAAGTTATCGATTTAATTGATCCATGTATTTTTTTTGTTTTTCTTTGCTAAATTAAATTTTTGGTTTTTTGTCACTAAAGTGCGTTGCGCGAGAAGTCGAAATACAAGCTGAAGAGGAACAAGCATTTCTCGCTCGGCAACAAGCCGCATTGTCGGGCCTGAGAGATCCGTCCCGTTCGCCAACGACGCGAAATCAGGCAAGCACCGGACCGGTCATGCAGGTTGTACCATTTATATTCAGAGCATGCTCCACACAAATGTTGCGTACGTGTGACGAATGGGAGCAAAAAGAAATGAAGCGAATTTAATTAATCGTAATACGTGTCACTAATTAACTCTCACTGACGCATCATAAAAAATCGTTGATACATTTCTTTAAAAAAAGATTCATATTTTGGACAAATATTTGTTTGGTGTCGTTTTAACTGTGCCAGCAAGATGTTCATTCATTTCTTCATATTTCATCTGGCTTGAGAATGATCGAATCAATTAACGTTTTACATATATTCAATGTTTATCGTTTTTTTATTTGTTTAAAAAACTAATGGGGATCTCGTATAATTTTCAACGAACCAACCACAATTTTTTATTGTGTATAATTTTTTGTATTTCTTAATTTTTGTTTATAACACGTGACAGCATGTTCTAATATATGTGGTATGATCTGGTATAATGTTTGTTTTGTGATTTTTCATTGTTTTTTGTTTTTTTTTTTTGAATGAACTGTCGCGAGCTAATAGTTTATGTACCAGGTGCCGTCGCCAAATAAGAAATTGGATCCAAAAGGAGCCGGCACGACGCCATCGGGTGAAGGTGTACTAGCGAGCTTCTTCAATTCTCTTCTCTATAAGAAAACCGGAGCGTCACCCGGTGCCCCGGGATCGCCAGGTTCACCAGGCAGTATTGGCGCAAGCCCCATTAGAATTGGTGAGTATATATTTTTTGTTTGTTTATCATTCAGTAAAACTGCTATATTGAAGGTAAAAGATAACGGGCAATGTAAAATATCTCGTACGATTTAACCTTAATTTAGTGATTCCATTTATGAATCTCGTAACAGCCATTTTGGAATTGCGCGACCATTCATTTTGTGAAGATTTAAGCGGCCATTTTAACATCACTTGCTCATTCATCGGCATTTAGTGACTCATTTAGTGCTCATTCATCGGCATATCGAATCGTCTGAAAATCAGTAATCGCCAGAGCCCTTACCTCGTACCTACAAACTGTGCATTTCTCACCACTAACTAATTATAAGACATAAGTAACAAATTTAGCAGAGTTTTATAATTGTTTCGATTTCAAATAGATTCGTTAATTGCAGACGCTGGACCAGTCGACAAAGCGGCGATGCGCAATGACGCTGCTGCCGAGCTAGATCGCATAACAAGAACGACGAAAATTCCACCACCCGATCTCAACTCATCGTCGGAGTGTTAAAAATCGAAAGAGCGAGATATAGACAAAGAAAAAGAGTCTTTGCGACCCATTAAGCGTCAGCAAGCAACGGGCGTAACTAACTAACAAATGGGCAGTGGGAAAATTATATTTTTCTTCTTCCTTCGGAGGCAGCAAAAGAGCAGAGATATTCAAGAGAAAAAAAAATATTTCAACTGTACGTTGTTGAAAACGGCTATCATACGAGATATCATTCGTTACTCCCTCAATTCTTTAGCATCGTCAGCTTTGATTTTTGTAAGAGAAAAATAATCTCTTAAATGTTATTTGGCTGGTACAACACAAGGCTCGTATTGTAGTATACCAGAAAACCAAATACCAAAAACAAAAAATCGTGTCAATTTTCGATTTGCGCTACGCGATTCGCGCAAAAATCGTACGAATGATGCTACTTAAGACATGATGTATAGCAAGATAAATTTCTTTTTCTCTAAAATGAAACAAATACTCAGTCGCTATCCATAATCTCATTGTATGTCGCTGAGCTGGCGAGGTTGTATCGATTTCCCCGAAATGTTCTAGAGAATCCTGGGCCTGTTTTATTTTTTATTTTTTCTAACGTGATCATCTCGCAAACGGGTGAGTATCGCTTTTCCACGCGCAAAAAATTATCAATTGTTCTCCCCATTGCCCGACAATAGTAAAAAAAAATAAAAATAAAAAAAAGCAGCGATAAGTGCGAACGGCGGTGGCTCAAAAGTCGGCTCAGAATGGACGAGGACTGTCGAACGCCGCTTTGGTCTTTCGCATGAATGGAAAATGTGCAATACGACGCAAAGCACCTTTTTTTATACATATGTTATATATACATATACATACATACACGTGAACGTAGAAATGATTTCTGTTTTTCGTTTACAATCGAACGATTGTTCCTCCTCCTTGACCGTACTGAGGTGCAAAGTTTAAAATGGGCCGCGCAAATGATTCAGAGAGTGAATAGTAAAACGAAAAGAATGGAAAAAAAAAAGAACGAAAAAATTATACAAAATTGCTCCATCAAAGCGGAGAAAAAATACAATACACCACAGCTAAGCAACAGCCTTAATTGTTGTGTTTGATTACGAAATGCGTAAAGATATGTAATAATGAATAGAAAGAAGAAAATGAAAGAAAAAAAAAATAAATTAATGTAATTAAATATTTAATATAAAAAAAATAATAATAAATTTGAATTATGCTTACGCACACATTGTCCTTGCGTCACACGCACAGACACACCATAGTAAATTATTTAGCAACTGTGCTTTTTTTTTCTTTTTTAACCTGTCGCGAGCCAAAAAAAAATATTAATCGATGAACCCTTTTTGTTGTAGATATTACTGAATATCGAGAGACCAATATCAATATCACTTTCTCGAAGCGTTTATTCCAACTATCGTAGTTTTTGGTTTTTTCCGTTTGCTTTTTTATTTTTTACAAAGAGCTCGGTTCAGCCGTAGATTGACGTTATCATCGGTCTAATTGAGGGATATACAGGAAAAGAAGATAGAAAGAGAGTCTGCGACAGAATGTGTGAGAAAATTTTTTATACGAGTTGTATATTTACGTGAGATTTGTTTTTTTTTTGTTTGTAGTTTTTTTGATAACGCGCTTCATATCGCAAAGGTGGCTTCGACACACTGGATTGGATTTAAAAGAAAGAGCAAAAAAAAACAAGAAATATGCGTGTAAAAAATGATACTGTACTCTTCACTTCGTCTAAAATTTATTCAGAAAAAAAAAGTGTAACACCCCGCGAATTGTCATCGCATGACGACAAAAAAAAAGCTGTAGCGAAATCTTAACAATTTCCAATAATTCGAAATTAACCCTCTCAAAATCCAAATAAATAATTTTTCATACATTCATCGTTCATTCATTGATAAGAATTTTTTCCTACACCTGATCAAAATTTCACTGACAAACATGGATAAGTAAACATTCGTTTTATTTATTTTGCAATTATTTTTATTATTCGTTTCGAAATGTTACAGAGCTCGATTAACAGTTTTACGTCAATAAGGGAATATTCACTGCGACTTTTTTTTTTCTTTTAAGGGATTAATCACTGTGAAGAGTGTATTTTTTGACTCTTATAAATTCGTCACTTATTGGCGTGGCTATCGGATTTTACCTCAAATTGCCGTTAATGTTGCGTGATCGAATACATATTCACGTGTAGTTGGGGCATTCCATCTCAATTGAACGAGTGTTTCTGATCGTGGCTCGAGTGATTTTTGGCACTGAAATTGCCATAAGCATTTATTTGGAATTAAATTGGAATACCCTATACATATATACTAATCACAAGATAATGAATATTAAATACGCAAATCGAGCGAGCAATGAAGATTATTAAAAAAATTACGATTAAAATGTTTTCATTACACTATCAATGGTTCGGGTATCGAGGATCTTCGGAGTCCTCGATTGAACACAAGTTCATTAAACGCCCAACAATTCATAATATCTATATAGATACTTAATATATCGATACCTCTCGCATTTCGTATCATCTAGAAATTTTTCACGATAGTCTCTCGTTCCTTTTTTTTTGTTTTTTTCTAGAAATACTCAACAGTTGGAATAGCGAAGTATGTTTGTTCTTATTGACAATTTTTCATGATCAAAAAACGTCGATATTTCGCAACGAGAGCTATTTTATAAGTACCTAAAAGTAACGTCTCGACAAAATGTCACAAGAGCTAAATTCATGCACGCATACATTGACGCATTTGTTTTTGTATTATATCAAAATACTCGATATACAACGAGTGAATTCGTAAATTCAAAAAATTCATTTGCCATTATTTCCACATAAGCCTAATTCTATCTTTATAGCATGCGAGAGCGTGATGAATTCGATAATGTTAATAAGTGTCATATGTGGCATTCACCGGCAAGTCAGACAATTTTCTTTTTTCCAAAACCTCTCAAATATTTATGATAATTAGTCGTTGGAGTTTTTAATCAGAGGTTCGTGCACGACGTCGCTGACTTGACCGAGAATATACGAGATTAATAATTACATAAAACGTTCATGAAAACCGAGTATAACAATATTTTGGTTTTTGTAAATCATACTTTTCTCAAATCGTTCCCGATCGATCACGGAGGCTGAGAGTACAATTTCAGTCTAACAGAGATATATAGAAGAAACAAAAAAACGAGCTAGAAAATGACAAAAAAAAATTGGAAGATACGAAAAATTTAGGTTTTGCAGCGAGTTGAAAAAGTTTCGCCTTGTCGAAGGAATAACTCGTAGAAGTATGAGTGGATCATCGTTCTTATTTTTATCACTGAAATGCCCTTTACCGATGGCAGATGGAAGATAATTATCGAGTTATGTAAGCGGAAGCAAGTATTGAACAAACAAAGAAATTATTGTAAAATGCATCTAACAATTTTTTTTTGTGTAAACGAGACTCGCTGTTATTTTTTGATCGTTATAGAATTCTCAATTACGTGGGTTAATTTGATCGAAAAAAAATCCGCCTTGTTGCATTCTGGGGTAATTCCCAGTTTTTCTACGTCGTTTTGCTTTTCTGATTTTTCATTAATTTAAATACATTTTTCAGCAACTTAACTGCACTTGATGAAAAAAGAAAAATTGTACATCGATCTCTATGTTATTGTCTCAATAACAAATTCATCGGCTTTTGAAGCCTTTTTGCGTTAATGAGGAAGAAAAGGGGTAGTTGAAAAAGTCATGCAGGATTTTTTTATCCCAGTTTAGAGTTAACGGTCGCGCCCAGTATGTGCATAGTTCAAGGGTCAATTATGAGCGCGCAAACATCTCGAAATTATGTCAATACACAATTATGCGAAAATATATGACACGATTTGTTCAACCTGGCACTTCATATTTTCAAAAGTAACGCGCTTGGAGAAAATTCATTTTACAAATAAACTTAACATATAAAAATATTACAATAATGCAATAATAATAATAATAATAACAATGGTACTAATACAAATAATCATGGTTTTCGTTGACGAAGAGCCGTAGCCAAACTCACAGTGTGTAAAACACTGTGCGAACGTGCAAACGTGCAAACATAATGTGCGTTAAATGAAATTGCCACAGGACATCTGTGAGATATTTGTATTACTGCAATTTTGCAGTGACATCAAAAAGAAAATCTATTAATAGATTGAAATAATGAGAAAAACAAAAATCCGTACGATGTGAATCAGCGATGAGTCGAATACTTCAATATCGTGAAAGTGTATTTTTCTTAGCGAATTCTTCGACAAAAATTGCGAAGAACATCAAATGATTATTTTTCGTCATTGGGATTCGTCGAAGTACAGGCAGTCTTTTTCATTTTTTTTTCTCTCGATTTTTTTGCTTTTAATTTTTTTTTTTAGTAGAGTAGAATTCGCTTGTCAACAGCTTTTCGACATATCGGGCACTCGGACATGCGATCACCGCACATCTGGCAGGTGCCGTGGCCGCACAGGAAAATCATGTTCTTCAAGCGATCCAGACAAACTGGACACATTGTCTGAAATTATAAATAAGATAAATAAAAATAAGCAAACTTATTGGAAATTTATATTCGGAAAAAATAGACGAGGAAGCAATAGAAAGAAGTATTTAGAATAGTAGTTTAAAAGATAAAACATTCTGCGTAAAAAGTACCATTTAAAAAAAAAACTATTTGGACAAGGGACTATTTTTCACATGGTTAATTTTCGTTAAATTTGAAACGAGAATAATTTAAATGTCTCATGATAAGGTGATATCGGTATTAGATCGTTTTTGCGAATATATTGGTGAACAAACCTGTTCCTTGATGTCCTGCAGCTGTTGCTGTAGTTTTTGTATATCACTGTGCGAGGTATCGCGACTCCCGTTGTTCATCAAGGCAGCTTCACCGGTTCCAGTGTTCACTGGCGCAGGTTCTTCTTCAGGATCAGCTTTCACTTCCGATATCGTACCTGAATTTAGTGATTGAATAAAAAAAATCAGAATTGCTATTAATGATGATCGCTCTGTCCTCAACTATTCTATTACACATCTAACACCCAAGGCGGGCAATATAATATTTAGAAAAGTATAAAAAAAAGCAGCAGCAAAAAAAAAAAAAAACAAAAAATGGTATTAAAAATGCGTTAAAATTTGTGTAAACGACTCCGAATCCTCTTTTTTTTTATAAAGGTCCAAAATACATGACACATGCATCCTAAAGTGTGCCTAAAGGGTACGTAGTGTTCCTAAACGGTCCCTAAAGTGTTCCTCAAGGATACCTAAAATATTCTCCAAACACTTGCAATTCCATAAATGAATAAAAATAAATATTTCGGCATCGTAAGAGTCATGTTTGCAAACGAATTATTTAAAAAATTCTCTAGAATAAATTAAAGCTCAATGACATTTTTTTAAAATAATATGTAAATCATGCAAAACGATGCCAAGTTGATAAAAATTACTCTCATTCGTTAAATTTTAATTGTATTTGCTTTCTGTTTTGGCTACGAACAATGAAAAAAAAAATAAAAAAAAAAAATCTAAAAACCGAATTGGGGGAGCGAGATAATTGTACCTGAGGCATCACACCCCTTAACGTAAGTAACATCACCTCCTCCACCGCAGCAGATGGACATCGGTACCATGTGCTGTATCTGAGTACGGCATTGAACGCATTTCTTCATTAGTGTTGCGCAACTTTCACAGGCGCACATATGACCGCAGGGACGAAACAGAACTCCGGCTTTTCGATCAGAGCATACGACGCATTCCTCAATCTGCACAATGTGAATAAATTATCAATGGAGTTAATGAAAAAATATAAAAAAGTAAAAAAAAAAATCTGAATTAGTCAAAAATTTCGATGATGGTTGCAAAATTCATAAAACATCTCGAGATGATGATAAAAATGAATAACTTTACCTTTACTCGAGAAACGACATTCTCCCGGCAGATTAAGCATTTCTTGACCCTTGGCCCGCATGGATTGCAGCAAGCAACGTGTCCACATGGGCTGAAGAGCATTTCACGTTTGCCATCCGAACAAACGAGACACTCGTCCATCGCAGCTGAGGGTGCTGGAGCCTCGATATCGTGACTAATTAATGAAAAAAAAAATCTACATTAAATTATATAGAAAATTGTCTCTTCCTCGATATATACATTTTTTTTTTAAATTATTCAAGAGCTTTTTTTCTAATATTTAATAATTTTTGACAATTATGAGAATAACGAATGGGGGAATTGGGGAGAAGAAAAGAAAATGTTGAGTAGAGAACTAACGATTCCTTGTTCTTGTGACAGTTGGTGAGAGTCTTGCAAAGATTTGGATCTGGACAGAGATTCAGGGGTGTCTGTCCCTTTTTATTTTTGAGCTCCAAATCAGCGCCATGAGCAGCTAGAAAACATGCAATAAAAGAGCTGCTCTTTTTGTCCTGGCCCTGAGCACCAAGACCCATCAAAAGACGTCCAACATCCTGGACATCTTGGAGTTGTCTCAGTTGTGATAATGTGTGGTGACGTAATGCCTCGTGAAGGGGTGTATCGCCATCTTTATCGGCGACATTCACGTTGGCACCTTCACGCACCAGCAGCTGAAATTATAAAATTTAATCATTTACAATAAATTGAATGTAGAAAATTTATTAATACAGTCAAACCACCATGTGTGATATTTATTGTGACAAAAAAAAAATACTTGTAGTATTTTCTACAGTTAAAGGGAGACTGAACCGAATTTTTTCGATTTTTTACCCACCATTCTTAGACATTCGTTTTTATTTTTACTTGAGATCTACGCATAATGCTCGTTAGGTCTCAAGAAAACTGTGAGAATTAATGATTGGTTAAAACTTGCTCGTCTTCTTAACATATGTTAAAAAATTATTTGTGACAAAATTATTATCGTCCTTGTAAAAATTATAAGCGAGCTCAAAAATAGTATCGAATTTTATTTAAACGTTGAAACTCGATAGGTAATTATTTTGAGTTTCAATGGTACTTTGGCGTTTCCAAATATAGTTTAGTCTCCAAGAGCTGGTAAGATGGACAGCAGATGGACGTTGTGAGCAACGACGAAGAATCGCCGAATTTGATGGATGTCTCTCAGGGGCTACGTTGTTAAAGGACAGTATGACGACCGGGTGACAATGAGATATAGAAATTCTTAAAAATAAACTTGCACGTTGTATTCTGGGTAAATATAATGAGGCCGGGTAGAATGGTGAGCAAACACTAGTTGAGCGACAGCTAGCACTGATTCGAGACGACTTAAAAAAAGTTATTCAAACATGCTTCTTTGCATGTTTTATTTTTGCTGCTTTTATTTTCCTTAATTTTTAATTTTTATACAGTTCGTCTAAAATGTTGGGTAGTTTTTTTCCACGCGATTTTATAATGTGAAAAATGTTTATTGAGTAGGTAAAAAAAAAAAAAAAAAAAAATGCTCACCCTGACTATTTGTGTGTGTTGTCGTTCGACAGCGAGATGAAGTGCTGTCTGTAAATTGACATTTTGCAAATCCAGATCGGCTTTACCGATTCCGGCCAAGAGCTCGGCAACTTCTACGTGATTGTTGAGGGCTGCGAGATGAAGGGCAGTGTAACCATCGTCCTTTTTCTCATCGACTATCCACGGTCTTGGAAGTTTCGATAGCAAAATTCTCATAGCACTGGAACAAAAATGAAACTTGGAGATACAAACTTTTTTTTCTTTCACTTCGGTCACGTTGCAAATTTATTATTATTAAACTTGTGTTGAAAGGACACATGCGACATTATAATTTCAAATGAAATAATATTCGATATTTCATTCCTATAATTAATGTTTAATAAAATCTGAAAAATTAAACATTTGTAATCTGATATAAACTTGATGGATCTATTTTTTTTTTTACAATAATTAGCATGATGATAAATACATTAAACTATTACGAAGAGAACTCTTATAAGAGAAACGAGATAATATTGAAATATATAAAAATTGTTTAATAGGGATGAAAAAAAAAGAAAAAAGTTTTATCTACATTTTAGTACATTCGGTATTTTCAGAAAAGTAATTTTAAACAAAATAATTAATTCACTTGCGATTGATTGGCCTGTATTATTGTTCGTTACATTTCAATGGGAAAATGTATAAATGAGCAACGGATTTCTATGAGGATCGTTCTCATGTCCATGAATCGGCTATAATTTTCCAATAGTTGCAACAGGCACGTAGATAGAGTAATTATATACATATATACACTGGTCTGTATTGACTGGCTGCAGCCACAACCATACAAGGTGTATTGCATTTAATACTGCCGATGGAGCGAGGCTACATCGCAGTTATCTCAACTATTATTATTACTATTTGCTCTCCGTACTTGCAATGTATAATAATCCAATAAATAATATCGAGGAAACGAGCACCAATCGAACAATTTATACATTTAATTGTGTAATGCAGACGCGTGTTTCAGTCAGATGACTTATTCGTTTTATTTGCTGCGATATGAGGATTAATTACAACAGAAAAAAGCCAGCAATAAATGATCAGAAAAAAGAAGGAATTTCAGAATAAATTATTGAATAATTAATTAAAGAGAAATTATGAATTATTCTTAACAAAATTGTACTTTGTACAAATTTTTCTCGTTAATTACATAACTATCATGGGACAATTATTTAATCAATACGAAACAATATAAATGCTATTATGATAATTACAATAATATTCGTTGATTAACATCCACGTTATTTTATCCATTCCAGACTTTCAAAATCTGAATAATAATTATATTAAAAAATAATATCTTTATAAATGAAATCGAATCACAAATTGAACGATATCATCGTATAACTTCAATAGCAGTCTGCACAATAATTTTCAATGGCTCATTCAACTTTTGCGGTCATTTGAATTCCATTGCTAATATTAATACCGATAAATGGATTATCGATTTTCAATAGAATACATATATGAGAATATTTATATTTCAAGACCGCAATTCTGTTAAATTCATTATCATCAGTGAAACTCGGTTGGTCGTCCCGATAGTCTCGCTCTCTCTCTCTCTCTCTCACGTGTAATTAATCATCGTGCTCGTAGCACGTGTGAGCCATGGGGTAAAGAGGAGGGCTTGATGTGTTTCTCCCAGAGACATTCAGGTTTTGTATGGGACGTTGCAGGGATGATGCCCCATGGACCGGGACGAGCCTCGGGAGTCGAGATCGATCTCAGTCTCGTTGGTGGGAGAAACTATTATAGAGACAAGAAAGTAGAGTGTGAAGAATATACATATATATTGAAATTCTGCAGCTGTCGTTAGAGGAGGTCTCTTCATCGTGATGCGAACGAGGCCTCACGGGGTCGAAGACGACGAACTGTCGCGCCCCTGTCCAACTTATATATATATATATATATAATATGTGTGTGTGTGTGTGTGTGTGTGCCTGCATATATGTATAGCGTATTAGTGGATCGTCAGGAATGCCACAGATGTTTTGTGATGAGAAAGCATATGTTTTATTTCGTCGAAAAAAAAGGACGTAACGATGCTTTAGTCGTTGCAGGACTGTTTCATATGAATTAGTGCAGTTCTTAAATTTATTGAAATAACAAATAAATGCATTGAACAAAATGTCACGTTTAAAATTTCGAAGTTTTTCAAAATTCTATAATACATTGTAGAGCACATTTTACTGGACTGCGTATGATTGAAATAAAGATTATTAGATTATCTTTAATCAATGTATACGCATTGCCGCAAATTGCCCCGCAATGTATCAATGTATACGGGCCAAAAATTGAGTTCGAGCTTCGAATGATAAAATCACATAAATTTATTGTTTTGAAAAGCCTGCTGCATTCGTAATTTTGTCATTATAAATTGTCACGAAATAATTTATAATTACGTTTTAAAAATAAATGCCATTGTACCCAGGAGGTCAAGGAAAACACGGTATTTTGCCCACACGTAACCTTTTACATAATTTAAGCCCTGCAAGTTTTACCTCAATTCTTTCGTAACTTGGTGGAATTATTGCAGTTCTTAAATTTATTGAAAAATCAAATAAATTCATTGAACAAAATGTCACGTTTAAAATTCTGAAGTTTTTCAAAATTCTATAATACATTGCAGAGCACATTTTACTGGACATATTTGCGTATGACTGAAATAAAGATAATTAGATTATCTTAAGTCAATGTATATACGGGATAAAAATTGATTTCGAGCTTCGAATGATAAAATCACATAAATTTATTGTTTTAAAAATTTTTGTTTTAAAAATAAATGTCACGTTTAAAATTCCGAAGTTTTTCAAAATTCTATAATACATTGTAGAGCACATTTTACTGAACATATTTGCGTATGATTGAAATAAAGATAATTAGATTATCTTAAGTCAATGTATATGCGGGGTAAAAATTAATTTCGAGCATCGAATGATAAAATCACATAAATATGAAAAGCATGCTGCATTCGTAATTTTATTATGATAAGTTGTCACGAAATAATTTATAATTACGTTTTAAAAATAAATGCCATTGTACCCAGAAGGTCAAGGAAAACACGGTATTTAGCCCACACGCAACCTTTTGCTATTGCAGTCTACTGTATTTTCAATTATTCGTTTCTAGTTTTCGTATTATTTTTTATGTCTCCCATATATACATAATTTAAGCTCTGGAAGTTTTACCTCAATTCTTTCGTAACTCGGTAGAAAAAGAATTGCATTTTTCATGCTCCCAAGAGATTCGAGTTACGAAAGAAAGCTGTAAACGTATATCTATGTATCGTCCGTGGATAACATTTCTGTGGCTGGTGAATCTCTTCTGGGCGTTAAACGGATACATAGTTGGATTTAAATAAGGATTTCGCCATAAAAGGGAAATATTCATCCATGTATTCTCAGTGCATATACAAAAAGCTTCAGTTTCATATTTACAGTATAGATTAATATTTTCTATAATGTAAAAAAAAATTTCACTATATTGTCTCATTTTAATTATAATTATATTTATAATTATTATTTATCATTGCAATTGTTTTTCTAGCATGTGAATAAAATTCATTTAATTATACGTAAACATGAGCTCGACTACTAACTATAGGAAATACCAACAGACACACCCTTATACATTCAACCCTAAATATGAATCAACGATTTAGTATATCGTTGAGTGTATATACGAAGTCATTTAACAGACACTGAAAACGAGACATGCCAATTACAACTGCTCGTTATTGCACTTTGTGCACTTTCGCCCTGAGGAGTTTCTCGGTGGAATTGAGCTGCTTGGGGTGCAGCATCCTCTCTTTATGGGTAAACATATACATTTGTATATAGACATGGGCAATGTTTCGTCAAATTGAATTGAATGCAAGCTTAACACTTTTTTCATTACTTAATTAATATATATATATGATATATAAATATGTATATACTGATATGTAAATATCAGAAAAAAATGTCTTTGTTGCTAAAAAAATTCACTACTTGCATAGTCAACAATCTATTAATTATTACGTATTAATTACTAATGATAAAACTTTTATGTTTTAAAACCCAACTCAAAGATCTGCATGATCTTTCTTGAACGTTAAAAAAATTATTTGTCTCATAACAAACAATTAACTGAATTACTTTTATGGACAAGTCTGGAAATTTTGAAGCCAATTTTCCTCAGAGCTATATGCTAATCGGAGAAAAAAAATAACAAGGGTCACTTTCCGGTTGATTTGACATGGAATCCCCCATATATGTGTATATATATATATATGTTGTCTTTGATGCAATAACGAGGCCTGGGTCGTCGTCGACGCCGGATTCTGCAAGTGTTGCATATATATCGTGAGAGAATAGCGTCATCTCTTGCGTATAAAAAAGATTTTTAATGGAGATATATAGACACAGACAGGGCGTAATGACGTGTAATAACGTCGTGGTCCGCGACGTCGTCGTCCCTGCGCTACATGCTGTGCCAACCCTCTATTCGCTCGAATGCAGCATAATAATTGGTAGCCACGGGTAATCAATTTATAGTTATTAATGCAATAATGGCAACATTCGAGTGCATTTGCATATTCATGTTGAGGGTGAGAGAGAGAGAGAGAGAGAGAGAAGAGCTTTGGAAAGGGCGCTCGGTTGAGAATTGCCAGCTCGGTTCCCTCTCTCGACACTTTTTTTTCTGGCTGGCAATGAAAACTCTTTATTTTCATCTCTTCATTTACTCTCTTTATTTTATTGCGATGTGGTTATGTACTTTGGGCTCTCGTCATATCGCGATTGTCGCGACGAAAAACTTTATTTTCCCCGTATTTTTTATCCCCTATTTCTACCAAGATTTTCCTCTATTACGTGGTACTCCATCCTGGCATTTCAAATTGTTTTTATTAGAAATGTTTTCTCGCTCTGAAAAAAGAGAATGAATTATTTTTTTGCGCTCGACTTTGGCAGGATGAAGAGTACTTTTAGTTTATATCATGAATTCAATCCTAATATTGACCCCTCAGCATATATTCGAAAAATATTCACCTCATACATAAAAGAATCTAGTGAAAGGGAAATTTATGCCGAATACAGGTGAAATATTTTAGATTTATAATCGATATTTTTTATGAGTATACGAATAATAATAGTAATGATAATATTAAATTTTACTATAAACTTTTTAATTACAGTTGCATTTATTCAATAATTCCTTTTGCAAGGTTCTCGTGATTTTTCTTGTCCATGTAAAAGAATCTAGTGAAAGGGAAAATTATGGGGAATACAGGTGAAATATTTTAGATTTATAATCGAAATTTTTTATGGGTATACGAATAATAATAGTAATGATAATATTAAATTTTACTATAAACTTTTTAATTACAGTTGCATTTATTCACTAATTCCTTTTGCAAGGTTCTCGTGATTTTTCTTGTCCATGTACCGATCCTCAAATTTTTTTCCTCTTTCTCTTCCTCTTTTTTAATTATTTATTTACAATTTGGGCTCCTCTAGGATGTCTCATTTAATTTTTACTTTTTCCTCTTAGTTAGTCTCACTGTCTCCCTCTCCGAAGCCGGAAATACGTAGAGAGGAAAGGCTTCATGAAAGATGTAGCACGGATCACTTGTTTTCCTCTTGCGAAACATTGGCAAAAGTTTTGATCGTCCAGGGAAAAAGTGTACGATAACGAATTTGTAAAAAAAAAAAAAAAAACGCGACTATATATACACACACGTGAGACTCATGAGTACATGTGGACCCTTTCCAGATGCGGGTCCCTCTCGCAAATATTTCCTAATTTCGCTCACAAGTTTCGAGCACTACGAGAGTTTCGAGTACACAGTCGAAGATCGGCGACGTCGAGGTGGCCGGTTGGGTCAGGACGACGTCGAGGGACATTGCCGAGTCAGGGTCAAGAAAGTGCACTCACCGATTGCATAATAAACTCTTCCTCTGTTTCAGGGATATATAATTCGAAACGATGACGAGAGAGTCAGCAATGAAGCAAATGAGAGTGAAGTATTACGTCTTGATAGTAATACATTATAAAAAAAGTATTTTGTTGCATTATTGAGGCTGCAAATGAATGTTTCATTTGCCAGTTCATTCATTTCAGTACAGAATCATGTCAAATGATCAATTTTTTTTTTTTTTTTCGAAGATAAATATGATTATTTAATACTGAGAAATTCAACGTATCATTTATTCGTTTGGAAAGATCAAACGAAATGTAATATCGATAAAATCATACAATTTTTATTTTATAGTAAGCGATGGAAGTTATCACAAATTAATGCTTTGATATCACATATTTTTGTATCATAAATTAATATATGGATTTATTTTATACGGGAATGAACCAATAAATTTTTGTTTAAATCGAACGAAACGTAATTGGATTACATCCCGTTGAATTTCAACTACATTCCGCAAGATCACGCACTAAATCGGATAAATGCTATTTGAGATAAATAAATTTCGATTATCTGAAGTGAGATTTTAATCACATAAATCCACTTTTCTCGATGATATATTTTTCCTATTGTTTACATTCGATTAAATACAACGTAATGCAACGTAATTAAATTTAATTCAATATATATATATATATATATATATATATATATACAATCGAATGTAATTATTTCTAATTACGATCTATTCGACCAGTTTGCTAATCATGCACCGAACGAAATAAATGTTAGACAACACAAATTTCGTTACTCCGAAGTGAAATTTATTTTTCTCAATTAAATGCCCTTTTCTCGATAATGTATGCTCGATAACGAAAAAAAATGGCGGGCATATAGAAATTTATCGAACATTTCACATTGCCAGGAACAACCTATATCAACATTCTATAGTCGTCGTGTATGATCAAACTATCCCAATGATATATAATATATATATATATATATATATGTATATATATATCTGTACATTGGGATCGTTCGAATCCCGGACAGGTCTGCTGGGTATCGCGTTCACGGTCCGAGCGTTTTAGTGACTCAGTGACAGTCGACCATCATCACTGCTCATCCAACTGTCGAGATCTAAAAAGCTTACTAAAACCATTCGTTCGTTATGTCAATATAAAACTGCGCGTACTCTTTTTAATATTTTTTTATAGCTATATGTAATGTTACGTGTCAGCGAGAGACTATTTGCAGTGTGAGTTTGTGCGCCCCGAGAATTTTCGAACGAGTACTAGAGCATATATAGATTGTTTGCAAAATAAATATTGGTATTAAATCGGGATCATATGTGCAACTCGTGCGAGCAAACATGCCACGAAAAATCTGATGAAATGTTTGGAAATCATATCTTGATACATGCTAACATGCATTTATCCAATATTTTATATATGGTACGTAAAATTAGTCTTCTATTTTTTTTTTAAACTTTTATGTTAATTTTTCAATAACCCAAACGAAATTTAATAAGATGATATTTTTTAATTTATATTGAAGTGTGTCAGCAGCTTCTAGTCGGGGATTCAATTCTCTATAGTACATTTGTACGTGAAATAATTTTACAAAAATATCACGCAAGACTAAATTGATCAAAAAATTACTTTCCCATTTTTTATCGAAATACATGGCGGTCCCCACCAAGATCTAAAATTAGTATTTTTTCTCCTTTTTATTCAATCAATTTGCGGATATCAGTCAAGTGTAGAATATTTAAAAAATCTCGATATTTCTTCATCGATCCTCAAGAGTGAGTTCAAGAGAGAGTAGATGAGATATTTACCGAACAAATGTGCTCGAGCATTTATCCCACACGATAAATTAAAGTGTGTGACAGGCCCAGTATGGAATACGCGTATTACGTAAAGCATATTTTAGGTCGCAAAAGCATAATATAGATATAATATAAATATAAATATAAATATAAATATAAATATAAATATAAATATAAATATAAATATAAATATAAATATAAGTATAAATATAAATATAAATATAAATATAAATATAAATATAAATATAAATATAAATATAAATATAAATATAAATATACATATTCGTAGGTTGTATGCTCTTTCTCTTTACCTCATCTCTTCGTCTCTGCTGCTCAGACAAGCCGAGCTTTTCGCAGGTAGATCAAGCATCCAGCCATACGAAAATTCACAAGTAAATATACATATAGAAGTACAAAGCTGAAGAAGCAGTGGGATCGGGACACATCAAGTTCTTGGGCTCAGGGCCAATTTACAATCCTCATGATTGTTCATATTAGTGTAGAGCACTGACGTTTAATCATACACTGCACATATATATATATATATATATATATATATATATATATATATATATATATATAGTTAGTGTGCTTCAAGCAGCAGTAAAAGCTTGACACATATATGCATATGGTAATGTCTGCACGTATGTGTACAGACAGACAGACAAAGTTTGATGATGAGCTCGCAGAGCACGAGGCATGAGGATTCTGTGATGGGCCAGGCGAAACATATAATTCGCCAACTTGGCATATGCTCGACCCTATTTTCCTGCTCGTAATTTCGCGAAAAAAAAAAACCAAAACTACAGTAAAAATTGTGCAGTTTCTCGAGAAGAAAAAAAAGAGGGATGAGAAAATTTTATTTTGGGACAATTTTACCGCAGCTGCTTATAACGATAAATACGATTTAAACCAAAATCCGACACGAAATTACATCGCATTTTACTGGTTTCTATTTTTTGCTGGAAGAGTATGCAAAGAAGTGGGTCAATTTTGTTTTCGTGACAGCCGGTAATAAAATATAATAATATACCAGAATTCTTTTGGTATTTATTTTTTTGTTTGTTTTTTTTTTTGCTTGAGATTCAAGGATATGGTATTTCTTCAATTAATGGCAATTAATTATAATTAATTCAATTAATAATAATTGAGTCTCGTGTCATCCTCATGAAGATACTTTGGTTCTATATTTACGTTTCTTAATTTCTCTTTGTCATACTAATAGCATATGAGTCATTGCCGACAGCGATAGGTACGCGGTCGGCGTGCCGGTCTGGCGGTCACCGCAGCGGCGCGGGCGCGGTCAGTAGTTGGATCGGTGACCGATTATAGCTCAGCGCAGGTTTTCCGCAGTTTCCTTTGTGCCCTCGTAAGAATGAGATACAGCAAGCCCAAGTTGGCTGCGGACGCAATTCCCGGACGGGGGATTACAGGAAATGATAAACGTTTAAGTGTGAAGAAAATGAGAAAAACGGGAGGGGTCAAAGAAATTCGAAAGAGGAATAAAAAAAAATATACAGTTAATAAGTTATCGTTTTTTTTTTTTTCAATCGTCTTGCTGTAAGAACTCTGGAAATTATAACCTACATACTATCGTATATATCACGACGATAGTGCGTTGATATTATATATATATGACGCAACTTCCGGCTACGATTCTCTATTGAAATCGCGGCACTCCCACGTTACCAGTTGAATGAGCACACGATAGACTTGAAATCGACTCCCGACTACGCTTTTCAAACGTCGACGATTCGTCCTCGTGCGTGTTGGGTTGTGATGAATAATTTTTATGGATTTTCAAAGCTGATATATAGAGACAAATGGATGAATAATATTCCATACAAATAATTTTTACTCAGCCCATTCATAATTGAGCACATTGACGTGCAAGATATGTGAAAATAAAATCATTGGTATTTTTTTTTCTCTAAATACTAATTAGCTCAGGTTTTAGAAAAATCGGTAAGGGCTCAAAAATTCTACGTTTTCATTTTGTTAATTTGAAGCAGATTTAGTTAAATTACTAATTTATTACATAATTGTATATTATATTGTTGTATATAATATTAACAAGAATATTATTTTTTTTAACACATCATTTGGTATTAAAATGCGTAAATATTGAAGGAATTTTAACCAATTTTTTCTCTTTTCGTTGAGATAAATTATTACTACTGTCAATACCGGAAAGGTCTATAAAAGGCAACCTACAGAATAATACCGAGAATTCACGTTGCAATGATTCTATGGTTTCGATCGCGATTCCCATTGTCTATCCATTGCAGTGATTGGCCAGAGTGACCTATACTGGCATTCTTCTCGTGACCATGACAAATAATTTTAACAGACACTTTCGCCTAAAAATCGAAGACATATTTTTCTACATTCAGATTCAAAATTCATCAAATTATCCCCAATTTTGATAAATTAATTTCTGGTAACATGAATCCATTGCAGATCATGATATAATTATCCATACATATGTATAGCATGGCAGATAATAAATTTGTATTTTTGGAGCACACGACGATTCATTGATTTCGTTCATCAAGTTTTTCTCCCTTTTTCCTTTTTTCAAGGCAAGAATTAATTTTCGTTTCTCATATTTTTCATCGAAATGATAAAAAATTATTGTAAACGAGCTCACAAAAAGCAAAATTATCAGTATACTGGTTGTTGCTTTTTCAGCACTACGTCTATTATGTGTATATGTCGAGTATATTTCAAAATTGTCCGAGATGAAAGTAGGTGAAAAAAAAAAAATGCGAAGCAGAGTCTAAAAAATCGAGAAGAAGGGAATAAATTGAAATTGCCCTTGGTAGCCGTTGGAAAACTAAATCACAACTACAAACTAATTCCATCGACGAGGGAGGGGTAAAGAGGTAGAAAAGAGAGAGAGAGGGAGAGAGAGAGAGAGAGAGAGAGAGAGAGAGAGAGAGAGAGAGAGAGAGAGAGAGAGAGAGAGAGAGAGAGAGCAGGGGTGGAGACTCGTTCGGTGGTGGAAGGCAATGGAAAAGGGGTCGAAGAGTTTGAATTCAGGGTATATGCGAAAATATGAAGAGAATACCTCGCGGGTATGCGAGAGAGAGAGAGAGAGAGCGAGAGTTATAGCCAAGTGAAATAGGAATCAGATAGAAAAGGACGATGAGGAATAAAAATAAGAAGAAGAAGAAGAAGAAAAAAAGGACACTTCAATCGCAGCACTTCTCGGGTCGAGAGGCCCGGCGCGTGTAATTTATGCGTTCAATACCGCAAGCCCCGCGTGTATTCCACACTCGCCCTCTCTCTCTCTCTCTCGCTTCTTTTCTCGTGCACCATCTCGGGCAAGCTGGGCTTTCAGGGCGAAAAAAATATATTAATTCCGCGCGCGGGGGTTGGCAATCTCTCTTGCTCGTTCACATTTTCTCTCTCTCTCGCTCTCTTTCAAAGTTATTGCAAAAAGTCGAGGAAGTTTCTGTGCCGCGTACGGCGATGGAAATGACTTCAATAAAATATGACGATAGCTCCGGGCGTTTTCTCTCGTTGAATCTCTCTCTCTCTCTCTCTCTCTCTCTCTCTCCCCCTCTCTCTGCCTGCTGCTGGTGTGAATTCTGTAGCACCGCATATATGGCGGTGGAGCGAGAGAGGCAGCATGGGGTGGTTTGCGGTTCCCGAGCAAAAGGGCTTTTAAAGGAAATAGAAGAGAAATACGAGAGTGAAAGAGACAGCGTGACATACGCGACGTGAGAGAAAAAGAACGAACGAGATGCGCTCGTAAAGTATTATATATATATATATATATATATATATATATATATATATATAGAGGCATGTATATCATATATTAGGAATTTCACGTCAAGTGAAACGGTTTTTGGCCAAGAGAATTCTTCGGAATCGTTTGATTTAAAGAGGACGCGTCTCAAAGAAGAAATTAATTTAAACCAAACAATTTTTGCAAAATAAAATAATATAAAGCGTTTAGGATTTCCGTGCTTTTAAACTTGCTTTTAAAATAATCTTATAGACTTTTAAATAGACTTTTAAAACGTTTGAAAAGTCACGAAAAAAAAAATTTCTCATTTTTTTTCATCCCTTATTGTAGAATTTTTAAGCGAGCATAGTTTCCATTTGGCTGCTTTGCAGATCCTCGCGAAGTCTTTGAAAAACATTGTCCCATCTCGATATATTTAATTCTGTAGTCATGTGGTGACTGTTAAAAATTTTAACCCAGAGGAACGAACGGTCGTGTCAAAGTTCAAAGAATTACAGAGAAAATGAGCGGAAGGTGGAGTCAAAACTCCATCAGGAAGGAAATTTTCTTCTCGCTATTTTATTACACTGACTGTATGTGTCAACAATTAAAAAATGAGAAATGTTTTTTTAATACTCAAATATCAAATTAAAAATACTCGAAAATTTCACCCAAAAGATTTTAGATTTTTAGATGTCTAAAACCTTCGTATTAAATTCATTATGTTACATGTCCATCTATAACATCATTTTTATCCATATATATATATATATATACCTCATGAGTAAATTTTCCCATAAAGTTTGATTTATGAATTCAGAAATATATTACAAAGATATCTCGAAATGTCGAAGGTGTGTGATACATTCAGTTATATGAATAACAATTCGTGCCCCACGAGTTTTCGTAGAATTTTTTTATTTTTCATACCTGTATTCGCAAATGATACATGTATATCGTAATATGAGGATGCATCGCAGTGAGAAAACAGACGATTTTCGGTCCCAATGCATATACACATATATAAAGGGAGATGTGGCACTCTCAATCCCATTTATCATCAGTTTTGGTTCGGTTATGTCACCTCGCATATAAATATTTATATTTCTACATGTGCAATTTATATTGGATTATCCTGATTTCATATATATATGAGGGCTGGGAGATAGCGAGTATAATTACCGCTGGCGAATAATCATTCGTCAATATTAATCGTATTACAGAAATTGGTATACGCACTCAATTATATTACGATTTTCCAAATACTCGAATATGGCAATACAGCAATTCGGAATTCTAATTAATCTCTTTTTTTTTTTTTCTTTTAAAATCATTAGTGTTGTACCTCGACGAGAATCTCTCAAAGTTATTTCTAACTGAGGCATGCACTGGTAACTCGATATATCGCATATGTACGTCGAGGGTGAGGTGGGGGGGGGGGGGAGGAGGAGAAGGAGGGGATGAAACAGTGGATAGTACCAAAACGAGAGGGAGCCGGAGGGATGATGGCTGCAGTGCTCTCGATGGCTCTCGTGGACGAGGTTTAAAATTTTACTGTCAAAATATTAGGGCGGTTTCAGGGGCGCGGGACAGCCGCTACCATCATTCGACCCTGTTTTTATCTATCCCCCCATTCGTATTCTATCGCTGGCAGGGTTCTTTGTACAAACATTGACTTATATACATAGCTATTACCTATATATACTATATACGTGTTTATATATCCTATATATGCGCATAGAGTTCTGCGGTGATACCAATTGTCCCGCAGCTTTTTCAAGAGAGAAAGAGACGGAGAAACAAATAGCATTAACCCGCTTTTGGTCTCTCAACTTCACTGCTCTACGCGTTCGCTCGCAGCTATCTCTCGTTGCAAGCAAAATAAAGCTGCCTAGATTTGTCACAATGTTGAACGCAGCAAAAAAAAAAACTCGTATAACCGTGCAGCTTTTTCTATCTCTTGCTACTGTATATATATATATATATATATATATATATATATATATATTTCTTTTCTCTATTCTAGTTTTCCAACAGTTGACTCTGAAAGCTTTGTAGTTTATGGGAAGCTCTTACCGTTCCGCATTTTTCACCCTCGGAATATTGTATACATAGACTATCTCGTTTTCATATATATAGTGTTTTTCTCACTGATTATATATCTACATTTATTTTTGTTTTTAAAAATTAATATTTTTTACAGCACTTTGTTTTATTTTATTTTTTTACCCATATTTTATCTTTACAACATCGACGTCATACTGGATTTCAGCCTCATGGAAAACCCTTCAAAGTCTTATAAAATGGTAAAAGTTATTCGCAAGTAACGAATAATTACTTCATGCGACTATAAAATATTCTTAAGAACAAATAAAATGTATTTAAAAAAATTTACTAACATAAAACAAATGTTATTTTATTGTCAAGACAATATTTGTTTCATTTAATATTGTTTGAGTTATTAACATAGAGAAAAATGCGTATATCGGAAATGAAAATGATTTTAAAGAGTTTTTTTTTTTGCTATTGGAGAGCTTTTACATTTTTTCCCCGATTGCGATTATAAAATATTGTTAGGAACAAATAAAATGTATTTAAAAAAATTTACTAACATAAAACAAATGTTATTTTATTGTCAAGACAATATTTGTTTCATTTAATATTGTTTGAGTTATTAACATAGAGAAAAATGCGTATATCAGAAATGAAAATGATTTTAAAGGATTTTTTTTTTGCTATTGGATTTTTTTTTTTTGCTATTGGAGAGCTTTTACATTTTTTCTCCGATTGAAATTATATTTGAATCGCCAAACCGAAAGTCGATTGCTCGATTGCTCATTACGTTAAATAGCTCCTAATGAAAATTACCGAATGATGTTCCAAAAGAGAAGAGAATCAAAGAGTAAGGGAAAAATCGAAGAGGATAGAGTGGATTTTTGCATGTATGTGTATGATAGGTATGTATCGAGAGAGCAGAGAAAATTGAACAAGAGAGTACTCGGCTCGTTCCTTTAAATTTTAGATGCAAAGAGACCCTCTACAGTTCCCTCGTTCACCATCCCCCTCTTTCGTCTCTCATCGCTTCGGTTGACTTTTCGCAGCCTCCGCTCTTTCTCTCTTTCGCGTTCTTTCTCTTTTTGCTATACGTCCCTTTCGTATCGCCGAGGTTACTTAGAGTCTTTGCCGTCTGATGTGCGCGCAAGGCTATTTTCAACGAGAGAGCTCGAAGACCCTCCCGTAACCCGATACACGCCACATAGGAGTTGGAGGGGAATTGATGTTTTAGCTCGTCGTGTACACACACTGTTTATATAGGGTGACTATATATATATATATATATAAATATATAAAATTACACGCACGTGGCCACATATATTCCAATTTTTGCATATTAATGAGCAAACGTGTATTAAAGAGTTTGAATTAGGGGATTCTCCCCTAATAATATATTGTAGAGTATCTTTCTCTCAAATGAAAAAACTTAGAATCCGCATAAAAAATAATACACTCGTTAATGATTTCAGTCGATTTTTGTTCTTATAACGATTAGCATGAAACTTAATTTTGATGTGATGATATTGTAGTTTGAATATGACAAATATTTGAAATTCGGTCATTGACTTGCTTTTCGTAATACAGGAAGAAAAAAATATACATTGGCAAAGTTGAAGCCTCGACGTAAAGGCCAAAGGTCTATCGAACGTAAAAGCTATCTTTGGGTTTCTTGCCCTATAAAAAGGATTTTACTCCCCTGGAGTGTCAACCCCATCAGACGAGACATCTATCCTTATTTCTGGTGTCTCCCGATGCGTCTCGTCGGCCGGAGACCCCATTGGTCATACCGTCGGCTGTCCCGAAATACTGGAGCGAGAGAATGAGAGAGAGAGAGCCTTGCATATATATATATATATAGCATCAATGATGAGAGGAACGAAGATACGGAATAAGCATGGGGTAGAAGGAAGAGCCGGGTAGTCTGAGGGTAAAAAAAAGTAGCCACGACATAAATGCCTGTCGCTTCTGCGCTTCTCTTTTCTTCGCTCTCTGTTGAGCGTGTATATGCATACAAGACCGTCACGATCTTAAACTTTTGCGGCCCGATGTCTCTGAGAAGACGACACGCGTCACGCTACCGAAAATAGTGACGGGACTCTATATTGCTTGCATCTCTTCTGTTGCATTTCGATGTTGAGGCATTTATTTCTGTATCTTTGTACGATACACAGTAAAATATTACGACAATTTTATTTATAATCGACACCTTTTTCAAATTATAAACACAAGAATTTTATTAATTATACATTCTAATTAATTCTATTATTAAATATTTTTTTAAATATTTGTCACGCGATCAATTTTTAATTTGCTCTAATTACAATTTTATAACGAATATATAATCAACAGGTGTATATAAATTTTTTGGGATAGTTAAAAATGTCCATCAACGATTTAACAACTATTTAACTAAAACAAAAAAAATTGTTAACGTGAAATAAATCGAATTTTGTTAATTTATATATAAGCACGAAAATGAATCGTGGCTGATTATATAGACGTGCATAGTTTTTTAGTATAGTTGAGTATATTGTTTTAAATATTTGCCACACTATCAATTTTTAATTTGGTAATTACAATTTTATAACGAATATATAATCAACAGGTGTATATAAATTTTTTGGGATAGTTAAAAATGTCCATCAAAGATTTATCAACTATTTCACTAAAACAAAAAAATTCGTTAACGTGAAATAAATCGAATTTTGTTCATTTATATATAAGCACGAAAATGAATCGTGGCTGATTATATAGACGTGCATAGTTTTTTAGTATAGTTTAGTATATTTTTTTAAATATTTGTCACACTATCAATTTTTAATTTGGTAATTACAATTTTATAACGAATATATAATCAACAGGTGTATATAATTTTTTTGGGATAATTAAAAATGTCCATCAAAAATTTATCAACTATTTAACTAAAACAAAAATAAAATTCGTTAACGTCAAATAAATCGAATTTTGTTCATTTATATATAAGCACAAAAATGAATCGTGGCTGATTATATAGACGTGCATAGTTTTTTAGCATAGCAGCGATGCATCATACAATTGCATCGGAGACGAGCCAACTAAAATGGCCAACGAATATATGCGTCGAGCGTCGTAAAGCCGTTTCAAACTCGTGCTGCACCGGTCTCTGGTACGTACAGCACAAGTTGGAGAGTGCGACAGATCGAGCAAAGATGCGCCTGTTGCAGTTGGGGAGACTCACAGAAGGCCACGAAAATGCGTACAAGAGGGGATGCATATCACGAGTGCAACAAATAAGCGCAAGCGTCACTCTCGGCTACACGTAATTTTAGACTGTGGGGCCTTATAAATGGTATATAGAATTCTGTTGCTGCTGCTGAAAACATGAGGGCACCGATCGAGAAAACGTAGTACGAGCCGCTTGCACGAATACTTTAGCTTCTTTTCTCTCCACGTTCTTTTGCTTTATATTTTATATTTTATTTATTTTTTTTTTCTCGTCCTCGATCCGTTGCATTGTTGATGAACAGACGCACAAAAAGGAAGAAGAAGAACGAGAGGAAAAAAGCCAGATAACTTGACTCGTATTAAAATTTAGTATATACACATACATAATATATTCGAATGTTTATACATAATAATGCAAGAGCGTATACACGACTATGGATTCTTCGGGTATAGTGGCAAAAATCACCTGGCCAGCGTTTCTCATTGCTCGATTAATTCTGTCGCATTCCGTCGTTTCCATCGTGCGATTCTTACGATGAGATTAAAGTGACAATTTTTTGGCAACGAGTCAAACAACAAGGTACACAGCACGAAAATGCACGCGAGTGAATAAGAGGGGCGAGAGGGAGAGAAGGGATGAAGATACATAAGTATTTATTTTGGGGGGACCTTTGAATATTTTCGCCAAAAAATTGTGATCTCTCGCAAACGAGGCATTTGTGATCGACTTTTTTGTCAAATGAAACAAACATATTTGTGCAAGTCTTGTAATTATTATTTTTTTAATGCACGTAATGCAAAAGTGCATCGTAAAATGCATCGATCGTTTGCCAATTTTTTTTTTTTTTTAACCCATACGGTGAAAAAAAAAATAGACAAAAAATACGTTGCTAAAGAGGAAGTGACGTTCCCTAGATCGAAAAAAAAAAAAAACGTATTCCAATTTTTTTGAAGCTGAATTGAGATTTTGGAAAAACGCAGTCTCATCGGATTTAGTAGATTTTAATCGTGCATAAGGAAAGATTTTGCGTTATAACGAAACTCTACATATGCACCCTCGAAAACAAAATGTATGAAAGATTTAGGGTGGGGGGGAAATGCTGAATAGGGGGTTTGAGCTTGCCTCAAATGCTGACAAACGGTGTGCGGTCAATGACCGTGCACATCGACGCATTATTTGCACGAACGATTCGACAGGCCATTTATCGGGCTCTCGTTTTCATGATACCTATAATGCACGTATTTACTACATACATACATACATACATACATACATATATATATATATATATATATATATATATATATAGAGGGGGGAGGGGTACCAGTGGATTTATACAAGTATACCTCTACGAATAGTGTAATGTTGGGAAATATGGACCAAAAGAATTTCTGCCTATGAAATTTACTATCAACGTTCAAATTGCATTTGATAGCTGCAATTTTTTGTTTTTTAAAAACGTTTACAGGTGTAACTTTCATAAATCGATGAAGGAATAAGTTTCAGATATCTGTTTTCTCTCACTGTTTTCGAAAAAAAAAATTTTGGCATCATTCATATTTTTTCGGCATTGAAATTGCATGAAAAACGACTGGGCGATAATTGCCCAATTTTATCCTATATATATATATGTATAATATGTAAAAATAATATGGACGTGCGTATGTATTATTTCCGCAAAGCAGGCAAATCTCTACGAAAGCGTTTAATGATGCGTTCATGGGTCACGTTGGTCACTCTTCACAATATCATGTGCGTCAACCGTCACGCGATGAGCCTCATAATACACGTCATTATGAGCTATATATATATATATATATATATACACGAAACCATGATGCTGGACGAGCCCGAGAGTTCTGATATGCTTCAGTCACAGGGGAAAATTTATACAACCATAAAATACATAGAACGATAAATTCATGTATACATAGAAATGAATACAACGGATGAATATATATCGAGATAATGAACTGTAGACGTGATATGCTGATTTTGCAGAAACGATCATCGATGTTGCAACGTTTTTCCACAAAATAAAGTGGCCAATTGAATATCACCATTCTTCCCATTTTATGCTCGCGTTAAATCCGTATGACCTTTTATATCCCATTCTATATAATTCCAAAATGATTTCGATTCAACGCTCCATCGAGCGTTCGATGACAACGAATTTTCATAATTTATAACGAATTTCCATCCGAATGGTGACTGAACGGATACCAGAAACGTTCGATCTATGCAAGAACGATTATTAAAAAATAAAATAAAAAAAGTGCGATAAGTCAGTTAAAAATACGTCGTTGGCCAAAGTATATTTCGCGATGAGACAGTGGAGTGGAATTATGAAACTTGTTTGCCACGGTAAATTGTGTATGGCGATGTGAAGAGATATATAGCGAAGAATGAGAAATGACGATGAATAAATGGGTCACCAAACATACCATAAAAAAAAACTTTGTGAATTATGATCTCGTGAAAGCGAACAGATCCGTTGATAATTGACGAATTGGAATTTTGAATGAAAATTAAGAGGTGGAACCATTGATGGCGTCAATTGATGATCCAAGTGGGAAAAGTATTTGGAAAAGGACGGCTTTTCTTTGACACGAGAAATTTTCCGCTCGCTATGGATGTTGAAAGTAACAGCATCATAGCAGCAGCGAGCAACACTACATGATGAAGAATACGAAAGAGATGGAGGAGATGAAGAAGAAGAACCCTGAGTGCTGGGGCTAGGTATAGGCAGGTTAGGTACGTGTAAGTTATCAGTCGGTGGGGGGATGGGCTGAACCAGGAATAGTCGCCATGTGGTGGCAGCCGTGGGACGCCTATTTTCGGGTAAAGACAAATTTGGCGCGAGCCGCGCTATACGAGTAGAGTCGAGCATAGCACATGAGCCACCGAACGCTAGTCAAGTGTAAGCTTACATGCCTCGAATCTCGAGTCTCGCAGACTCCTTCTCTCTCTCTCTCTCTCTCTCTCTCTCTCTCTCTCTCTCTCTCTCTCTCTCTCTCTCTCTCTCTCTCCCTCTCTCTCTCTCACACTCACTCACTCACTCACTCACTCACTCACTCACTCTCTCTCTCTCGCTGGCTATCACGGGACTGAGGAGGGGCTGTTGGCTGTGACAAGGAGGCCAATGGGATTTGCGCAGCCATTTTTAGAGGGCTTGTAACGACGGAGTTCCCGTATAGACCGACATCTTAGCGAGCATTCAGTAGGAAGCCAAGACACAAGATCGTAGTCATGAGAGAGAGAGAAGTCCAGAGAGTAGCGAGAAGTACGAGAGAGCTTAGACCAAGCTTGAGCCAGCGAGGAGGAGGATGCATCATTTCAAGACGAATCGTCACGAGATACGGTCAACATCGTCTCATTCTCTTTCCGTTGCATCCCCAAATGATCCGGTCATTCGGTCAACGCAATAACGTCTTTTAACTTGGATAGCTCGGTCTTTGACTCTCGACTCTCTTCATTACCGAACTATGAGAGCTCATTTCTTCTTTGGATATCGTGACGATAATATCGAAAAATATCAAGTAACTCTTCGATATTGATCGGCAAAATTGGAAAAAGTACGAAAAACTGGTGAATGTACCATGGAAGAAGAATTCCTCGCAATGTGGCCAATTATCGTTAATCGTCAATGTGGAAGAATCCGATGGCTAACAATGGCTACGCCAGGAAACTCAGTGAGTTACGCAATTAAAAAAAAAATCGTTTTGAAGAGAAATTCTTGTGTGAGTAGGGAACAATGGGTTCCGTGCTAGACCCAGAACCATCAAGGAAGGCGAAACAATTTTCGATGATGATTTCAACTCGGCAGAATAAGCACCCTTTGGGATTAAGAGATGAACGAGTTACGGGGCCGGGCGACTGTTCCGTGCTTCCTTACTTCCCATAGTGATTACGACGTATGGAATGTAAAGAAGTATGGAGCTGCGTCCAGGCTTATCAGCATTTACGAAATGTTTGCGGACTCGATCGGCAATGTGAAAAGGAGAGAATGGGATATGTCGAAAATGGCACTGCTAGTTCGAACATCGAGTGTTTCGAGTGCATGGAGCGAGCGGATAAATTATTACCCTTATTGGATCCGTCCATATGACCGATATAGATCTGATGGAATTCCAATTGACGACAGTTGCGTATGAAAATAATTGTCTGGAATAGACACACAAGACCACATGTAATCGGCTGTCATTGAACGTATTGTAACTAATCCAGATATTGATATTATTTCTTCTTAGAATTATCAAATTATTTATTATTGCAAATAATTTGCCAAATTTTACGGTTGGTACGTAAAGATGTGGATTAATTTTGATTCTAGGTAATGGTCCCGTTCACAGCAACCGTATCATCCTACGTTTTAAGTTTTTAATCCACGAGAGAAACATTATTGCAGCATCTTCGTTGTCATCATCGGTCAGAACTTTCCTTGGCTCCTAGTCTCGGTTTCTTCGTCGTTTAGACGCGAAAGACCAGAAGATCTTGCGGTTCATAAATAGCCTGGCGTTTTCTGCGTAACGATGTGTATACGCGTGCCTCTGCAGACTCTAAAACCCGGCTGGCTCGCTCGCTAGTATTTCTTGGCCTGCTACACAGCACTACAGATCCATCTGGTATCCGCTTCCACCCCGGAGGATACAACACGCAGAGCACATGCGAGCCTTGTGTATCTACGGGTCATAGAGAGAAGCGAGAGTCTGATTCTCGGGAAGTAACGAAAAAGAGAAGTTGAAATTTTACGAGAGAGAGAGAGGGAGAGAGAGAGAGGGAGAGAGAGAGAGAGAGAGAGAGAGACCGTTTGAGCGAGTATTAAGGAGAGATGGGAGCAGCAGAGACGTTAGGCCTGGCGAGCTAGGGAGGGTACAGAACGCACGCACACATCCACCACACATACACCAGAATGCGCGACCAAGCCAGCCAAGACAAAAATAGTCGAGCGCACACTTGCCGCCATATTTCCAGAAATAAGTTCTCCGGTTACCGGGGATCTATTTCCGGGCTGGCTCAGCTGCCTCGGCCATTGAGAGCAACGCATACAAGGAGAGTCCGTGGCAGGTTTGTAGACATGGTACGTAAGAAGAGTTAATTGCAAAGGGACAAGAGATTACAAGTTTGGCAAGGTGAGAATTCCACTTATACTGATCCCTCAAACTCAGTCACTGACACCCAAAGTAAGCTACCAATATTGCCTGGTGACTTTGTCATCAATCTGAGTGTTTTCGATGCATGTGGTACACGTAACATCTGCAAATGTAGCCCAGCACATGTAACCAACAAATAACTTTACAGATTTTGCTGATCGGGTAATTGGGCAATAAGAAAGAGAGAGAGAGAGAGAGTTGATCCAGGTGGATCGTTCCCTGAGCCAACGGGTGACCATAGTTATCGCATTGTCCTCGTTGTTACAAGAAATTTTCCTTGCCCAGAGAATGAGGTGTCCCCGAATTGGACTATGGCGAGTCCATAAGATGACGTTGGTTAATACCAGGATGGCTAACGTGGTCACGGAAAGCTCACGTTGTTCCAGAGGTGCGAAACGTGGATCCAGGAGCTGAGCTTTTGCACCCTCGAGTTGCCTATACATCATCAGCAAGGACCGCATGCTCGTGCAGGATAAAACTCCAGCTAAACACTCGATTTATGAGTTCGAGACACAGTATAGTGTACGGAGCAACTGCGAGGTGGAGGAGGAGTACTACCGGCTCTAGAGTTCTCTTGCCTAATAAATAATGGGCCGGAGAACCCGAGCTAACCGGCGTCGGGATGCGCCGTGGAGAGAGAGAGAGAGAGAGAGAGAGAGGGGGAGGTGAGAGGAAAAGCAGACAGAGCGGAGCTCGTTGGCGTCCTCGTCCGGACGATTCTGTGGAAATACGAGATTCTGCAAACGAGGTCCGGGACCGAGGAAACCGTTTTCCCTGCTGCATTCAAAGTTTAGCGATGGACTGGGGGATGGGGGCGCTGTCAGTGTATGCGCACGACGCGAGAACTCTCCGAGCTTTCTCTCTCTCTCTCTCTCTCTCTCTCTCTATCATCTCTTGGATTCTCATTGTTGTCACCGCCATTCTAATTCGTACGTGCCTCTCTCTGGTTGTTGGCGAACCAGCAGAAAGCATCACTGCGCTCCGAGAAACATCCCATTGTCGCGAATAATTTCCATCGGGGTAACGCGCGTTGAACGCAAACGGTTAAGGTATCCCCTATATAGCTCGTAACGGATTTTCATCCCCGTGTCGTTGTATTTCCGACAAAAGGTAACCGCTTGTAGATGATTAACGCAGAGTTTCATAAATAAATAAATAGCAATGAAGAAATATTTTTACGATTAATTTTGGGATCATCATCGTATCTTTAGGAAAATTTTCATTCATCGAATTTTAAACATGGAATTGTCTCAATGAAAGAGCTCTATCACTCATTCGGAATTTATGTTATCTGGCTTGGATTTAATGTCTAAAATCTCATGCTCCAAAGTTTTCGAGAAAAATGAGAAAGCTGTCAACTTGATTAATCGTTTCTCAACGAACCCTACAAGTGGCAAAACATGTGTATATATATATATATATATATGATTTGAAAGTGTATCATTTAATTATTCAACAAATGAAGCCAATTTTAGGGGTTAGTTAGATCGACGAGACGAATTTAAAAAATGTGTCAATCAATTACGATTGATCACAGGTAATGTAACGTGAGCACTTTGAAGTGTCCATGAATTATTCGTTTTCCGTCCACGTATTGATTCATTTTCGTCTGCATGTTTCATCGTACATATGTAACAATGTGAAAGAGGCGTGGAACGTTGACAGAATGAGCCATACTATTAAATTTATCTCTCCCTCGGTAAAATAGGTTTACGCCGTGGTTCACGCTAATACGCTTGATTAAGCCGAATAAATTACCCTGATATTATTATTCCCCTTCAAATAATATTATTAGCCTATCGTATTATCGGCTAATGCGAACATTTGCATTAACGTACCGAGGGTGGTATTTTATCCCTCTCTGCTTCACTGTTACTCTCTTTCTCTTTCTCTCTCTCTTGTGCTGTAATTAACCGGAATTCTCCTCATGCGCGTTACAGTCAACCTGCGCCGATTGCATTACCTCTTCAATTTCAGTTTCCTTTATTTCATGCATTTCATTACATATACACCCTCGTTGAAAAACTTATTATCGTACATCGCGTATTAAAGTATTTATCAATTACGCTATAGTGACAGATTCATCAAAAATCATGTTAAAAAAAAAGTTCTGGCAAATAAGACATCGCTCTAATATTATAATCGTATATGAAAATTAATCATATTTCATCCAGCGATCGAATTAACTCGAAACACCCTCAATGAAATATAATTTCACGCGTTCACGAGAGGTCTCTCTGGTTTGGGAATTCAAGACCCGTTTAACTAACTCACTTTTGGCCATTCTGGTCACCCTGACCTTTCCATCCCTTCCTGCTCTATACACAATATTCCCTTGAGCGAGAGCTGGGAGATGTGCGCGGAACCCTTTTAACTTTCTCTGACGGTAACCCTTTCTCCGGCACCGCGGTACGTTCACCCTTTCTGAGCGTAATAGGGAGCGTCAAAACGAGAGACGACCCACGACGAATATTTTTTTTTTCCTCCATGATCTCATTTTTTCTTTCTCACTCTCCACTAAAATAAAAACTGTCCTACTACCCCCTTTTACCATATCTGTCATATTTCACGCGCGATGACTCCATACAACACGATCGTTGACAAAAATATCTCAACAATAAAGCTCTCGTCGCGTCATATTATGACGACCATTTTATGTGGCTTTTTTCAATCTACATATACCGTGCAAAAATTCATTTTGCGGCCAGCGGGGGAGCAAGCTTTTATCCAGAAATGATTATCGTAAACATTCGTGAGCGGCTATATTTATATACACGTGCACATAAATTTGTGCACATAGCCATATATATATGTATAGAGAGAGAGAGAGAGAGAGAGAGATTGGAAAAGAGAGTTTTATAATGGCCGCGTGTACAGTGGCAATAGGTTTTCACACCGGAGGTCGGATATTCCGAAAGGGTTGAATGGTTAAATAAAGGGAGAAGGGAGGGAAAGTACAGACGAAAATTCGTACAGGGTTTTGGTGCGTCTGCACCCCCTTCACACCCCTCATCCCTCTTTGCCACACCGCACCGAAGAACTTTTGTTCCGATTTCATATATTTACATAGAAGCAGCACCGGTAGGGGTGCATCATTCCTGTGTACATATATACATGTATGTATATGTATAGTACAGTATAGACATGGAGTTGCACCATCGTGACTTCCCATTCGTCGATTCTGTTACGCCTGGATCCTATAGTATTGCTTGTATAATCCTATATAGTGATAGGTACACATTTTGAATTGTCTATATATATATATATATATATACATTTATATATATATATATATATATATATATATATATATATATAAATGTATATATATGCATTGAGACGAGTGTGAAATATATATACGTGTATGTACGCGACCACCAGAGCTTCAATATATAGCTCTATATATCACGTACATGTACACCTGCTGCGAGAACTCCTCTCTAGCGCTAGTTCGCGGTAACGTTAACGAATGCCAATTCGGGGCTTGTCGAGCAATGGGTTTCGTGGACGGTGTACCCGTAATAATTCACCCCGTTGGGACTGAAGGAAATTCATACGTGTGTGTGTGTATGTGCGAGGAGGAGAATGAGATGGAGGTTTTGTTAAGCGAGAGAAGAGGGTTGAAAAGGCACGAGGGAATACGATATCGTAAAATTAGCTGATCGATCAGAGAAAAAAATGAACGAAGGAAAAAAAAATTGAGAATTGAAGGAATTTTTATGATAATTTGATAATGGTGAACATACAAATTAGATACACCAGCGGGGTGTATACATTTTAATGCACATAAACCCTTGTCAGATTATTCGCTCGTAATGTTTTCAAGCACATGTTGGAATTTTATATTTTCAGATGATCTGCCACGTTAAATTTAACGATGAGTTTTGATTGTGCATGACGGATAATCGAGCTCATTATTATCAGTATTTTCTCACCCCTAAAATAAAATTTACCGATTCTACAGAATTAAAATTAGCTGATCGATCAGAGAAAAAAATGAACGAAGGAAAAAAAAAATGAGAATTGAAGGAATTTTTATGATAATTTGATAATGGTGAACATACAAATTAGATACACCAGCGGGGTGTATACATTTTAATGCACATAAACCCTTGTCAGATTATTCGCTCGTAATGTTTTCAAGCACATGTTGGAATTTTATATTTTCAGATGATCTGCCACGTTAAATTTAACGATGAGTTTTGATTGTGCATGACGGATAATCAAGCTCATTATTATCAGTATTTTCTCACCCCTAAAATAAAATTTACCGATTCTACAGAATTAAAATTAGCTGATCGATCAGAGAAAAAAATGAACGAAGGAAAAAAAAAATGAGAATTGAAGGAATTTTTATGATAATTTGACAATGGTGAACATACAAATTAGATACACTAGCGGGGTGTATACATTTTAATGCACATAAACCCTTGTCAGATTATTCGCTCGTAATGTTTTCAAGCACATGTTGGAATTTTATATTTTCAGATGATCTGCCACGTTAAATTTAACGATGAGTTTTGATTGTGCATGACGGATAATCAAGCTCATTATTATCAGTATTTTCTCACCCCTAAAATAAAATTTACCGATTCTACAGAATTAAAATTAGCTGATCGATCAGAGAAAAAAATGAACGAAGGAAAAAAAAAATGAGAATTGAAGGAATTTTTATGATAATTTGATAATGGTGAACATACAAATTAGATACACCAGCGGGGTGTATACATTTTAATGCACATAAACCCTTGTCAGATTATTCGCTCGTAATGTTTTCAAGCACATGTTGGAATTTTATATTTTCAGATGATCTGCCACGTTTAATTTAACGATGAGTTTTGATTGTGCATGACGGATAATCGAGCTCATTATTATCAGTATTTTCTCAGCCCTAAAATAAAATTTACCGATTCTACAAAATTCTGTAATACAATATCCATTATCGGTGAATAATATTACGATGATTGTACAAAAGTAGAAATAAAGTATTAGGGAATTTATTATGAGGAGTATTTCATCGAAACTGAATAACGTAATTCACACGGTGATAGCAAAAACCTCGATTTCAAGATCGAGACAACTTTTTTCCATCACCTCGAATCTTTTTTTTACTTTTGTTGAGATGAGATCGGGTGAAAAAGTGACAATGAAAAAGAGAAACAGAGAGAGAGAGAGAGAGAGAAAGTGCAAATTGTGGCGAAGCGAAATTCATCGATAATTCCCGCTGGCTCGGGGCAACTTCATTACCGTTTTGCGAGCCTTTACCCCTCTCACCCGTACAAAGCCAAAACCTTTTTCACAGTTCTCCGCTAATTGAACCAGTTTGGAGCTAAGGTCTCTTTTTCCTCTTTTCCTCGCCTTTTTTTTTTCCCTCCCCTCGCTCGATCTTTCACACGATCGTTTTTCCTCTTTCTCTCTCTTTGACTCTCTGTCGGTAGATAGAGAGAAAACAGCCATACGGCCTCGAGCTCTGCCTTAGTAGTCCGTCGTCGTTGCGCGGGCGAATAACGGCTGAACTGGCCGCTATTCCAATCGTCATAAATTGTCGCTGACTGTACGTGACGATTGTACAGAGTAGCCAATAGGTCCCATGTCATTTCGGGGAAGAGCGAGAGTGGGCGAAATGAACCGCTCTTCGTGTATGCAGCCACCCTTGTGGCTCCATATATATATATATATATATATATATATATATGTATATATATATATATATGTATGTATATATATATATATATATATATGCATATATGTGTGTGTATATATATATATATATGTGTATGGCATACTGTCCACTATCATCCCTATTCGTACAGTTCTTGTACCGTACAATCATATACAGCCAATGTAGGGGTAGTTGGTAATATACGTTCGTCCGTTTGTTCGCCAGCTCCTCTTCCTCTCCTGACTCGCTCTCGTTCTCACTACACACAAACACACAAACACAGAGACACAATAATAATATATATGAGTAGCGTATACCCAATACTGTCCATGGACCAGAGTGATCCAGATAAACGGGTTAAATTGTGTCAGCTATTTTGCATGATCGTGGATTCGGCACGTGCAACATTACGAACTATATCTCGTATTTTGATAAACGAAGCACACTCGTTATTCTTTGTATATAAAATAATTTTATTAACGATAATGATTATTTATAATTATTTCATAATAAATTAAATGCTAATGGAGTCTAATGGATTCTACTATAAAATTTCTACGACCTTTCAGCTATTCTCAATAATATTTCAACTAAGTAAAAAATCCCTTACATCCCGAACACGTAACAATTTTGTCCGAATTGAACCTACTTGCCCAAAACCTTAAGTAACAGGATTTTAAATTCTGTATAATTAATGAAACGTGCGTGTAACGATAAATCGCAAATGCGCAACGTTCACCAATATTTACTCATACTTTTCAAATGGATGATATTCAATAAATACGCAAATAAATATATTCATAATAGATATAGATAATAATCTACTTTACGCGTGTTGTTCAATACGATCAGGTTCAAAGGGCGTTCAAAATAAGATGATTAATTTGAGGCTAATGTGGACGTATAGTAATTATCAAGAGAGAGAGAGAGAGAACTGCGAGGACCGTTCGAGAGTGTTCGCTTGCTAATAACGGTTTTGGTATGCCAGTCAACGAAGGATCAAGTTCGTCATTAAGGGTCTTGCCAGATGCTTGAAGGTACGTGCAGGGATAGTACACTCGATCCCTTAAGGGAAGCTCGTATAGCAGAGAGAGCGAGCGAGAGAAAGAGAAATGGGTCGACACTTGGGTATCTTATTCCCAGCAGCATCGGAGCTCTGCCAAGAGATAGGGAGAGTCAGCATAGTTGATATCAGACATTGCAAGGGAAAGCAGATGAGAAACGCTGTACAACTGTCACAGGTATAGAGGAATATTTACGTATATATATATATATATATTATTATGGCTGTAGGTTTGTCGAGTATGCGAGATGGTACTGTTTGAGCTGCTATACATACGTTTTGCGAGGATAAGGGTTGTAGGTGTGCTCGACGAATGATGGATACTGATGCTCGAGGCTGTATCGCTTTCGTGCGGTAAACCCCTTTGGGTTCTCCTCTCAGCTACGATGCCTTCGCACCTTTCGCCTTACCCCTCACGAATATCCTTCGTTGTCGTCGGTATCTGCACGCATATCCCTCGAACACAACCCAGAGATTGTACTAATTAAGTTCCACATACCCGTTAATTGCCAACGGGCAATTCATCACTCTGTCGATCCTCCGCTGCTGCTGTCTTGTTCGTGAGTTTCGTATTGCCCTATATGGAAGCTACGCGGAGCTTCGTTACCGAGCAAACAGAGTTTGTGTATGGTATGCGTAAGACGAGCACACATTTACAGCTTCAACATGAGATTCAATGCAATCTCATGGCTATAGTCTCGTTGTAATTGTGCACCAAATAGCTAATTACGTATGGATGTGATTAATGACAGACATATGATCAATGGCACTTTCGATTATGAAAGTCGAGATTTAGAAAAAGGCCTATAGTTCGACCATTCGATAATTTAGTATTGTCAAACTAGACTTTGTTACGACTGGTGAGAATCAGTAATGAGGTAAAGAAAATTGTTAGTTCGATCAAAACATGAATATACGATGATTGGGCACCTCCTAATAATCATTAAATTATAATATAAGTTTGCATCATTTTTCTTCAATTATCTATAAATTGAGTTCACATTTTGTCAGTCAAACGTTCGTGTACGTATGTGGTTGGATGGATTTACCACTCGTTTTCCGCGACTAAAACCTTTCGTTCGACTTTGATACACTCCAATGAAAAAATTTCGTTTCTAGCTTCGAATAATTGGCCACGATTCTCTTTTGTTTCCGATCAGCCCGAATGGTGATTTCATTTTGAAATTGTCCCACGAAATTGTTTCACCGGCTGTCCACGTTTTAATATCCGCAATATCGGAACGCGAGGAAGAACGGAATGAGGGGAAGAGGAGAAGAAATAACACCCACGTGACGCTATTGCCTGAGTAAACGGGCCAACGAAGAGGCAATTTCCCGTATATATGCGAGTGAGACGCTATTCGGCAATGGCATCGTAGGACTGGAAACGTATAGCTCTTATATAGACGCCAGGACGTATGACGATCAATCCGATCGACGTACTCCGTACAAACGGAATCGAAAATTAGCCGAGTCAATCTGGAGACACTCCAAAGCTAAATAAAGTTAGTATAGAACTCGACTGTTTTTCTTCAGATTCATTCTTTGATAAAGAACAATCACCTACTTTTTTTTACAACCCATGGAAAATATTTTATCAGAATGCATATATACGATACTCTGGTCTTATATTCTGAGAGCATATTAGGGTACTGCAAGATGATTATGGATAATAATAATGGTACGATGAAATAATATAGAATTCAAATGTTGATTGCGACCAAAACTATAAGCTGAAAATGTAAATTGAATTCTCGCATCGTCTCTCTAGACAACAGTCCATCCAGAATCCAATCTATCCGATCCAAGCCTACACCCTACCACCAAGAACCTGAACAAGCAATTTTTGTCCAACATTGCAGCGGAGGTGAGAGAATGCGAAAGAAACAATCGAATATAAGAGAAACTTCGATCTACATATATTCATGTCCATGTGCTAGTATCCGTTTATCAAAGTCAACGAGTGGACAATTTCCGATGGAGTCACGAAAGCCATATAAGAGTTTCTCGAGTGACATTGCAGCTCTCTCTGTCTGTTCCTTTCTCTTTCTTCCATTCCCTCACTTTCCTCATATGGTTCTGGACCACAAACTAGTACACTGCACAATTCCACGTGATCCTGGTTCAGCTTTTTTCTACTTTCTTTATTTGCGATGGGCGATGGCATGGAACAAGTGCGCGAGGACTCGGGGGTGAACTAGATAAACTCGTGATACACGCTTTACGTATCACGTACTCCTCTCTCATCGACGTTGCCCATCAGCCTCACTCCTTACGTCACACCTTCTTCTTCCATACTTGTCTCTATTTTTTGGACTCCCAAGCCGAAATCGTTTTAACAGCCAAGCCTCTCGCACAGTTTCACGCCATTGCATCATCTTTGCTGTCCTCACCGCGATATACTTCGTAACCCCCCTGGCGTGGAACAAGTGCACGAGGACTCGGGGGTGAACTAGATAAACTCGAGATACACGCCTTACGTATCACGTACTCCTCCCTCATCAACGTTGCCCATCAGCCTCACTCCTTTCGTCACACCTTCTCCTTCCAAACTTGCCGGTATTTTTTGGACTCCCAGGCCGAAATCGTTCCAACAGCCAAGCCTCTCGCACAGTTTCACGCCATCGCATCATCTTTGCTGTCCTCACCGCGATATACTTCGTAACCCCCCTGGCATGGAACAAGTGCGCGAGGACTCGGGGGTGAACTAGATAAACTCGTGACACACGCCTTACGTATCACGTACTCCTCTCTCATCGACGTTGCCCATCAGCCTCACTCCTTTCGTCACACCTTCTCCTTCCATACTTGCCACTATTTTTTGGACTCCCAGGCCGAAATCGTTCCAACAGCCAAGCCTCTCGCACAGTTTCACGCCATCGCATCATCTTTGCAGTCCTCACCGCGATATACTTCGTAACCCCCCTGGCATGGAACAAGTGCACGAGGACTCGGGGGTGAACTAGATAAACTCGTGATAGACGCCTTACGTATCACGTACTCCTCTCTCATCGACGTTGCCCATCAGCCTCACTCCTTACGTCACACCTTCTTCTTCCATACTTGCCACTATTTTTTGGACTCCCAGGCCGAAATCGTTCCAACAGCCAAGTCTCTCGCACAGTTTCACGCCATCGCATCATCTTTGCAGTCCTCACCGCGATATACTTCGTAACCCCCCTGGCATGGAACAAGTGCGCGAGGACTCGGGGGTGAACTAGATAAACTCGTGACACACGCCTTACGTATCACGTACTCCTCTCTCATCGACGTTGCCCATCAGCCTCACTCCTTTCGTCACACCTTCTCCTTCCATACTTGCCACTATTTTTTGGACTCCCAAGCCGAAATCGTTCCAACAGCCAAGCCTCTCGCACAGTTCCACGCTATCGCATCATCTTTGCAGTCCTCATCGCGATGTACTTCGTGATCCCCCTTTGGCCTGCTATCGCTGCCCAATCATTCGTTGCCTGAGATCGACCAATTTTCGCCAGTTTTCAATGGGCCCTCAAAGCTCACTTGATAAATCCATCTCTATGAGAATTTACAGGATATACATATATTTTTTCGTGTCCGCAGAGACGCTTGCCAGCTTTTGCACGTAAGCGAAACGTCAGCTTTTTGAGTTGCCCGCTAGCTTCATGCTCGAAGCAGCTTCTTCTCCTTCTTCATCCGTAGCGAGGATGTACGATGACTTGCGAATAGGGATGTAGATGTATGTGTGTAACTGTAGATTTCCACGTAGGAATTCGTCCGTTCACACACCTCTAAAGCTTTCGATTCTAGCTCTTATGCTTTTCCTCCTTCTTTGGCTCTCGAAGCATCGTTTCTATCCGTCTTACTTCAGCCTCTTCTTTCGCTTTTTTCTCCATTCCTCTTCGATCTGTACTCGACTTTACTGCATTTTAGACCTCTGTCTTTCATATCTTGGCAGATATTTCTATCTTTCAGTATCTCTCTCTCTCTCTCTCTATTTTTACTTTTCCCTTTTGCCATCATGGCTTCGGCTTCGTTCTGGAGGCAAGCAGCGAAGCACGGAGACCGCCTGTGTGTGTGTCTGCTTCGTCTAAACCTAGGGTGAGTCCCCCTGCCGACTTAGCACAGCGAGGACCCCGGGGGGTAGGTCGTAAGCAGCTCACGAAGCATCGCTTCGACGCCGATTGAAACTCGGCCCTCTCTGGCTTGTGCGAAAGTGTTGAGTGCATCGTCCACCTCTTTTTCCATCTCACTTTCTCTCTGCCTCTGTCTCTCTCTCTCTTTCCCACACTCACACACACACACACTCTCTCTCTCTCTCCATCTCCTTTTTCTATTCGTTTCATGGTATACATCTTTTTTGTTTCTTCTTCTCCTTCTTCGCGGATGGGGGCATTTTCTGCACGTGAAACGTGGATGGGCGAGCAAGCAGAGCAGTTGCCAGAAGCAGAAGCACGAGCTAACCCCAACCTCCGACCTCCAGCAATTCTCGCAATTCCTCTCTCTCTCTCTCTCTCTCTCTCTTTCTTTCTCTCCTTCGATATCGAGCGTTTCAAGTTTCAAAATAAGACAAAGCTCAGTACCATTCGTGAAGAAGGTCTTGAGGATGGTGGCGTGTCCGTGGTTGTATGAGAGAATCTATTCGGGAGGACGGTCACGCGCCACCGACCCGTCCAACTTTGCCGGCTAATCAGAAAAATCCACACTCCACCGAGCTTATTGAATTGTCGGTGGTGATGCGCGTCGGTGGAACGAGAGATGGTGCGGTAGTTTTACGACGGTGGCCATGCTGTATATTTGAGGGGTACAATTGATGAAAAGGCAAGAAGGAGAACGAGAGGGGAAAAAAAGATCTGGGAACTGAGAAGAATTCTATGGTTTACAGGAACGTTAGGACTTTGTGATTGGTCTAAACCGGTGGTCACGTCTATCAGACTTGATAAATATTGCCCGCGATAGTACCAGCTAGCGTAAGGGCAGGAGGGTTATAGATTTTCCAAAAATAATACCGATTGTAAGACTTTCCATACTTTTATAATCTAAAGAAAGACAAAGTTTCAATATTATTTTTCATACATCAAATTATTCTTTCAAGCAGGATTTTCAATTAAGGTGATGGTACATAGCTTTTTTGTAAATTGATTATGTGTAATTATAGCAGAAATTATTAAGAGTAATTAAAAATTATCGACAATCCTCTTATCTGTCATGAAAAATAATATCTTTAAGAATAATCAATCATCATGATTATTCCAACGTATGTAGGCATAAGTCTATTTCATTAATCTGACACAGCATATATTTGTCCAGTATGACAATAAAATTAATTTGCAACGCCATTTGTAAGTATTATATATGCGCATGCATTACATTGAATCAGCATAAATTTTACGTTGCCATGTTGGGAACACATACGAGACTCCAAAGAGTTACAAGATAACCGAAGTATCCTTGTTTAATTAACCCCTTTTTGAATCCTTTTGAACCGTTGCTGTACAAATTCATAACACAAACTTTTTATTATATTAGGCAACTAATGGACATGTGTAATATAAATTTGTTAAAAATCCATGGTGGCACTCGCAAAGCTTTATCTGGCATCCAGAGAATCAAAATATACATATTTTTCGGTGACGTTGTGCTGTCAACAGTAATAAGTATTTATGTGAAAATAAAAACATTATTCTTACTATTACTGTTATCATCATTATTAGCCATAATAATAATAATTAGCGATCGATCTATAAAGTTTGAGAAAAATATTGAAAAATAATGTATCATGCGATTGCAAGAGGTGCAAGCAATGGAGCTATATTAGCATCGTTCACGGGAGTTAGCATATAGAGTAAAGTCTTGTAATAAATGAAAATTCGATATCATAGCTGGCAGAGAGTCTGTAGGGCTGGGGATGAGAGGCTATTCAGCCATTTCGATATATATCTATTTTATTATTTAATATCTGCGGCACATTGCCATATATACTGACGCACGTGCAGGTCGTGCTTTACGATGTAATATATTATCTGCAAGTTGAATATTGCGTTTTTAATTACGTTACATGCTGGTTGGAATATGTACAAAATGTATGTGCACGGGATATACAGACTCGCGAGCTGCAGTAGCAAGTGGTATATATATGTAGCACTGTGAAAAAAGTCGAAACGATTTCACATCAACTGCACGGAGGTACGCTTCGAGTTTTTTCTCTCTCTCTCTCTCTCTCTCTCTCTCTCTCTCTCCCTCTCCCTCTCTTTCTCTATATAATTAAAAATACATTGGACCAAAAACTTAGGATGCACGGTACAAAATTCTGGCCAAGCTTATAAAATATTACAACTTTTACTTTACGACATTTTTTTCATTCGAGTCATTTTTTTTAAGATATCCGGTAACGAAAGAAACAGAGCATTTCCTAAATGGTTTGATTTGGAAATTTGAAATAGTTCACAAACAATTCCTTCAATTGGGGTTACGTTTTAAAAATTTATTCGGGGTCAACGAAAAAAATGGCTAAATCCGTGGGGAATAATTCATATATCAATGCCTACAACTCGTTCGCAATAAAAGTACGGATGCGATACTGCAAAACTTTCTCTCTCTCTCTCTTGATCTACAGAGGGGGAGGATGTAAAAAAAAAAAAAACACCATCATTGTGAATCATGGTACGAACTTTTAATAGTCGGACGAGAGGAGTTGAAAAACAGCCGCTCAAACGTTAAGGGAATTTCGAGGGACGACCGAGAACCGTCAGGGGTCCCGCCCTCTCGTAATTTTATTTTTTTGTTCCGGCATCCATCTAGAGCTCTTGGCCTCACAGAACTCGGGTAGAAATTCGCGTCGCTATTACCCAGGCCGGTGTGTATAGTACGTAGGATAATAAAGTATGAAATTAAGCGGGAGAGTAAAGAGACTCCCCCCTTGCCCGCCATTGCTGCCCACCCTTACCAAATAGAGACTGACGTTAAATACGTAACGCGCGAGCCAGTGGGTATAATATTCGCGTATGCGACGAGAGCCAGAGTTCCTGCAGTGCAGAATCTCTTGAATGAGGTAGGGGCGGTGAGGGGAGAGGGAAAATGGTAAGGGTCGCCGTAAGGGGAGGGTGAACGAGCGTGTGCTGTGTTGGATATCCTCTGGCGTGCGTTCACAGCGACTCAAGAAGAGTATGAGGGGAGAATTTTCGCGCTCGCGAGAGGATGGCCAGAGGAGAGCCAAGGGATATAAAGGGGATGAAGATGGCCTTGGAGGGAGAAAGGAGGGCGTAAAGAGGATTGTAGAATGGTAAGGAACCGCTGGCTTCAAGCCATCTAATACTCCTTGGCACTCGTGGAGCGAGAATCCTTCTCTTCCTCTCTCTCTCTCTCTCTCTCTCTCTCTCTCTCTTTCTCCCCCGATGTCCATGTCACTGTCGTCCTATCGTCGCTCGTTCTCGCACCCTTTACACTCCCCGCGCTCGTCCCACCCCAGATCCGTATTGCCGATTTGACGCCACTTGGCGAACGACCCCTGACCAGCCCGAAAAACGCAGAGTGAGAGCGGCAGCTCGAGAGTTGAGTTTTAGTTTTTCTCCATACAGTAGAAACTCTCGAAAGGCAATCTTGCGAGATTCTGCCCCATCGAGTAAAAAGTACGCGAACTGTCCGAGGAGAGATATATCCCAACTTTTAGGCAGGGGATGGAATTCTTTTTATTAAGAAAACAAACATGTACTCGAAAAAAATACGAACAAAGTCCATTAAATTAAGGTGGTATTTATATAAATTGCTACTCGGCCGAATATTTTTCGTTTCAAACATGTTTGACCATCTGATTTGGAAAAAATAGATTACGTGGGTATTGATCAGTGCGAGTTTTATTTATTTTTCTATCAATTATATTTCGTCTTAAAGGGGCGGAGATATTTCGATGTCGAAAAATCTAATGCAGAATCATGCGAGAAATTTGCCTGAAGATTAATTTTCTGATTAGTTTAAAGGAGTCTTTAAGGAGAGGAAGTATACCTCCCTTAAAAAATGCAGCAGATAATCATGTCACAAATTGATTTAAAAATATTTTTCAATGATTTAGCTGAGTCATCCATTAACAATTTTTTTACCAGTCTCCGCAGGGCATTGACCGAGTGGTGCTGATGACAAAAAATGCGTCACGGAGAACAATGAAGCTAGAAATTCTTTTGTGAAGAATGACTGTCGATGTAGTCATTTTTCTAGAGATCGTTTTGGTGACAGTTCAAAAGGTTTTCATATAGAGTCGACGTAATTTTGGACAAAATTTACCCCCTCGCCCCAAATTTACCCCTTCATGGCGTATCCGTAACGAATTCCGATCAGGATAATGGCTAGAAGCTGGGATTTGCTGACAATTTTTTTCACGGCTGATGGTTGAGCCTACGATAGGCATCAATTGGTCAGATATTTATCGAGCAAAATGGTCAAAAATTTTCGTTCGTTCAAGGCAAACTTTTGAGAGCTTCGACTGCGCTTCAGTATATTTTCACCTTAGCTGTCCACGACGAATATATTTTTACGAGCTTCTATTACAATGTCCCCTGGGCCTCGTTGCATTTGCAAAAATGGTACATCGCACCTGTCGTGCAATATTCATGTCGCACAAGGTCTTTTCATGAATAAGTACATGACTGATTCTCCGAAATACCAGCATACGTTTCATGCTCTTAGCTTTGTCTGTAGCTTCAGAATTCATTCACGTATAACGAGAGGAAATACGTCATGTTTTCCCATTTTTTTATGGGCACCTGTTTAGCGTTTCCTGATTCTCCGAAATACCAGCATACGTTTCATGGTCTTAGCTTTGTCTGTAGCTTCACAATTCATTCACGTATAACGAGAGGAAATACGTCATGTTTTCCCATTTTTTTATGGGCACCTGTTTAGCGTTTCCTGATTCTCCGAAATACCAGCATACGTTTCATGGTCTTAGCTTTGTCTGTAGCTTCACAATTCATTCACGTATAACGAGAGGAAATACGTCATGTTTTCCCATTTTTTTATGGGCACCTGTTTAGCGTTTCCTGATTCTCCGAAATACCAGCATACGTTTCATGCTCTTAGCTTTGTCTGTAGCTTCAGAATTCATTCACGTATAACGAGAGGAAATACGTCATGTTTTCCCATTTTTTTATGGGCACCTGTTTAGCGTTTCCTGATTCTCCGAAATACCAGCATACGTTTCATGCTCTTAGCTTTGTCTGTAGCTTCAGAATTCATTCACGTATAACGAGAGGAAATACGTCATGTTTTCCCATTTTTTTATGGGCATCTGTTTAGCGTTTCCTGATTCTCCGAAGTACCAGCATACGTTTCATGGTCTTAGCTTTGTCTGTAGCTTCACAATTCATTCACGTATAACGAGAGGAAATACGTCATGTTTTCCCATTTTTTTATGGGCACCTGTTTGGTGCTAATAAAAATATACGCCCATATACGAGAGATATATTCACTGGTTTGGGGCATTAAGGGGCATGACAGATATCTCACCAGAAATGCCTACTAATACAGCATAATGTAGAGTTACATAAATAATATTGTAATATTGTATGCAGTAGATCCAAGAGATAAACAACGAGAGTCGTATTGAATGAGAATTATTTTTGTTGGGATGCAGAAAAGTAGGTAAAAAACGATAAGGGTGGATAGGTACATACCAATGAATAAAAATAAAATTTAAAGGATGGACCACCTTCGTCTCGTATTTCCGTAGTTGGCTTCAAGAGGAGAGGGTTCGTGTTTTTGGCACGAAACTTGGAATAGTAGGCAATATGTGTGTCACGTGCTGGACTGAATTGCGGGGGTGGACGAGGTGACGGAAGTTGCCTATGACTGCTTCGCTTTCTTTATGGGCCCTCTCGGTACTATTCCTGTACATATGTATACACCCTTCTTCGAGGGAAGATTTTGGTCTGGGGGCTGCAAGGGCATGGGGCTTACGTGTGTGCAACTCTGTCAACGATTTACCCCTGCGGGGAGAGTGAATTTGCGTCTGACTCGTGTTTCTCGCTTTCTCCGTCTCTTATCATCGGCAGGTTTCATCTGCTTTGGTGTATTCTGCCCCTCAACGAAGAGGCTGGGGGTCGAAGAGACGCTGCCAGGAAGTCGAGGGAGGACAAAGGGAAAGGATGGAAGAGAAGGGTAAGGCTCTGGATGCGTGCATTGCATATTTAAGGACTGTTCGATCTGATAAACACTATATATATCGGTATTGCAGCCTGAAAGCCGTGACAGAGGACGTTGATAGTCGAGACAAAATTTCTCGTAAGAATGCTTTATTTTCGTTCCTCCTTCTTCGTTTTTTGTCGTTTTTGGGGTTTCGGGCTTGTTTAATAATAATAATAATAATAATAATAATAAATGATAATAATAATACTGGAGTCAGGACTGCGGTAACGGCACTTGAAATGTTTCGTAATATTGTGATGCAGAATTATATATAAAAGAAAAAAAAAATCACAAGAATCAGTGATCGACATGTGATCACGCGGTTATTATATAATTCAATTACGTGATAAGAATGGGTAGCACAGTTTTGAAAGTATAAAAAAAAAAAAAATCATATTTGTTCATCGGCAAAAAGATGAAATTATTTTTTCTCGTGTAATTAAATTACGTTTTACTATTGAAAAATGTATCAATCAAATGTTGTTTATTGAAATACAAACATTACAATCGAACGAATTTTCATCCCGTTTAATCAATCTCTGCGCATGAGGAGATGCATGAGTAGACTAAATACACATATTCGGAATATATCTGCTACATATCCGCCGTTAGTTATATATATATATATATAATATACGACTGAAATATATATCGCATATATACCTTGGAAATATATTGGATATGCATTTCAAATATATTAAATTAATATATTTGACGGATATAATCGAGATATGTATGAGATATAGAATTTTTACTCTTGTGCATTCGTATATACGAATTATATATTTTTGAATATACTTGAATCCCATATGGGGTGGGAGCGGCGCGTCCGGTAGTAACGGTGAGTGCGTAGGTAAAAATATTTTATTTGGTACTCGTAAGAAAAATTATGCGAAATGGGAGTACTACAGGTATCGCGAGAAAGAAGAAATACAATTATATATATATATATATATATATATATATATACGCAACGACAGTGTCGGTATATATAGTGAGGGAGCTGTGCGAGCACGTTAACTTTCCTAAAAGTGTCGTCGGCAAACAAACTTGTATAGTAATCTCGGTACTTCGGGAAGTGGCAATAAAGTTTCGCATGAAGACAGCGTCCCCTTTCTACGATCACCCTTCCTTGCTCTTCATGCCTTATCCCGCTAACAACCCTCGCGATCTATTCACTGTTCACGAGGATACACGCGTGGGTTACGCTCGCTCGTGCCTCTCTGTGCCAGAATGTGGAATGGCGATACACGAATTGAGGAAAAAAGGATGAATCGTTCAACATTGTGAAAGGAAAAAGGGCGTTCATGCCTGTGTGTATGTCTCACACACACATATATGAGGGATCATGTATGTGATGTGTGTGAAAAAAATGAGAATGAGAAAAAAATGAGACATCCACGCACGTTTTTACAGGGGCTAGAGTGACATAATAATTGGCAGACTGCCAGTAATTGCTCGCGGAATTTTACAGACTAATTATACAATTGGTCAATAAATTTTTTCGTTTATTTTTACCCGTCGGAATTACCCGGATGAAATAAAAAAAAATCATTCGTAATAATAATCGAACTATTGAAGTTTATTGCTGTTTCAAAATAATTACAGATTATGTAAAACGTTTACGATTATGTAAAACGTAAAAAGGAAAAAGGGCGTTAATGCTTGTGTGTATGTCTCACACACACATACATGAGGGATCATGTATGTGTGCAGCTCTCGATATACCAAGAGGAAAAAAATGAGACATCCACGCACGTTTTTACAGGGGGTAGAGTGACATAATAATTGGCAGAATACCAGTAATTGCTCGAGGAATTTTACAGACTAATTATACAATTGGTCAATAAATTTTATTCTATTCATTTATTTTTTTACCCGTCGGAATAAAGTTATCCAATGCCAATTGTACACACGATCATATTTTATGTATTTTGTATATAATATGAAAACGAAGGGATGAAAAAAAAAAAATTATACGTAATAATAATCGAACTGATGAAGTTTATTGCTGTTTAAAAATAATTACAGATTATGTAAAAGGTTTACAATTATGTAAAACGTTAAAAGGAAAAAGGGCGTTCATGCCTGTGTGTATGTCTCACACACACATACATGAGGGATCATGTATGTGTGCAGCTCCCCATATACCAAGAGGAAAAAAATGAGAATGAGAAAAAAATGAGACATCCACGCACGTTTTTACAGGGGGTAGAGTGACATAATAATTGGCAGAATACCAGTAATTGCTCGCGGAATTTTACAGACTAATTATACAATTGGTCAATAAATTTTATTCTACTCATTTTTATTTTTACCCGTCGGAATAAAGTTATCCAATGCCAATTATGCACACGATCATATTTTATGTATTCTGTATATAATATGAAAACGAAGGGATGAAAAAAAAAAAATTATTCGTAATAATAATCGAACTGATGAAGTTTATTGCTGTTTAAAAATAATTACAGATTACGTAAAATGGTCTGGTGAAAAAGATACGCATGATAAAGAATTTCTATGATAACCCATCAGGGTGGAGAAGTCATCTGAACTGTGAGGTCAAAGGTCAATTATTTTTTATATGCTTACTGAAGACTCGGAGTGTAAAAATATTACAGGCTCGTGTTCAATCGTGGGGTCTCTTTTAGCTCTTGTGCATTTCCCCTTTGGACATTTTTTTTTTTCACTCATTTCCCTTTTTCATTTGGGTCGAGCAAATCAAATTGAATAAAAATTTATGTATCAGAAAGTGGGTGATAAAACGTAATAGATTTTTTCAAGAGGATCGGAAGGAAGGACAAGTTTTCGTGGATAAAGCCAAATCCATCAGGCACGTGGAGGGATTCATGGTATAAAGTGCGAGTACGAATCGTTTTGGGATTCTCAGTGCGCGCCCACGGAGTTCGAAGACGCGAATAGAATAGAATAGAAATGTGAAGAGAGTGAAGAGGGGACGAGAAATATAGCATGGGATGAACCGATCGAGAGTCGTTGGCAACACAACCAATAATGGACAAAATTCTATAGTGAATGGCCCTGCGCGAAACATATCGAGGAAAATATATATATATATATATATACTGAAAAGTTTTAACGAAAAAAAAAAAGAAAAAAAAAAAAACAAAACGTATTTGGCAGAAAGTAGTTGCGGATTGTGCCTTGAAGGGCCAATCACTGTGCACAGCTTCGATCCGAATGGATTTTTCCTCAATCACTCTAGCGATTTGTCACCAAAGCTGAGAATCTACGTAGCACTTTTCTGCATATATAAAATATAAAATATATATCCGCGACGATTGGAGGACGGAATTGTCGAATTGTTGGCTTCAAATTTATTCTTCATCCTCTCCTTCACAGTAAATATATAGAGTAAAGTCGGGGAACATGGCCCAACAAAAAATATGCTTAAGGAATTATTTTATATGAATGGATTAATTGAGTCAACATTTGCTCGAATAAAATAAAATTTCTTCTATTCAAATATGAATTATTATAGTTGAGTTGAACAGATTTTATTCCAATTTAATTGATCGTAATGAGCTTGATTTGATTACCTGAGCCGTATTCCCCGCTATACATATATATATAATTTTACGAGAGAGATATAATATCCATAAAAAAATATATTTCTGGAGCTGTCTAAAAATAGTCCTGCAAGAGAGACATTTTTCACGAAATTTAAGAGATGAGGAAACGATTTTTCCTTCTTCTTCTCCATTTTTTTTTTTTTTCAACTTTTGAGGAGTCGTCGTATTACTATATACCTCGTAGCTAAGAAATCGGCTTTGCGACGTTGCCGAGCGAAACGCTCCAATGGATTCTTCTTGCTGTGCTGAAGTCGTTTTTACTCTCCTCAAGCTATTGCCAAGATGATTTAAAGCGATTATATTATGCAAAGAATTTAACGCTGCTGAAAATTTTCTTGCCCGATTGACCGCAGAGCTTGCGAAAAAAAAGTCTGGCATAAAAAAATAAAAAAATCTGACGAGGTCTCTCACTTTTCCTCTCTCTCAGACATCTTCGTCGTTAGTTTCAGCGTCGCGAAATAACATCGTTTCCATTCGATAAATAGAGCCAGCTTAATTTCACCGAGACTTCATTAATACTATGCAAAGTCAATGTTTTCACGCGCTCGTTGGGTTTCTCTTACGCTCTAACAAAACGCCCTCACCGAGTCTACTACTCGCCCACCTTTTAAATCTGATGCATAGATAGATTCATGCAACCCTCTCTCGGCGTTGATGCTTCGAAGACGCAACGTGTTCATCCGCACCCTAATATACTTTAAACAGCTTGCAGGATATTCCAGGGCAACAGAGAGGCAGATGGAGAGAGGGAGGGAGAGGGAGAGAGAGAGAGAGAGAGAGTGATCGGAAGCATGAAGCAAGCTCCTAGTGTATGTATATTTTTTTCAGCTTCTTGTTTCACCAATTATGGGTCTACTTTAATAAAATTATCTTGCTATGCATGGACACTTCATACCCCGAGAAATATTTATAGAAATTGCAGAGCCCTTTCGCCAAAAAGATTTTTAATAAATTTGGTTAGGCAATTTATTTTAATTCAAATATTATTTCATTTCAATTTTTTTTCAGTTAATTTTACCCTGCAATGTAGTCAGTTATTTTTAAATAAAATTCCGATAATGATGGAAGAAATTTAAGAAGAAAATCATATCATATATAAATGCAATAATGGTCACATAATCGGGACAAAATTAAATATTCCTATATTCAACAATGAGCCAAAAAGTGGAGCACAAGGATCTGATAAAATTAATTTTACCATCAACGAGAATAAATCCATTCGTTCCATCCTCCGCTAGTTTTCTTAATGGAGGGAAATCATCGTTTTTCGTTATACATGTGCATATATATATATATATAACGAAACGCCAAAGGCTCCGTCTGAACAACCTTGCATGAGGCCTCTCTATATTCCCTTCTCATTTTCCTCCTATTTCTCGTGCAGAGTTTTGCTATATTCTGGCAGAGACGGCTTTTCTCGAACGACCATTCTTTCCGTATATATACGCGAGACAAGTACTATATATAGATAGGCTGTATGGATTTTCCGATGGGGGAAAGTCTCACTTTTTACGAGGAAAATGTGTAAATAGACCGCCGCTAGTGGGATCGGGCGCGTACGCGAAAAGAGAGAGCTTGGGAGCTCGCACGTCCTCTTCAACGAGCTCTGTATATACATAGATATAGATATATATGCTAAGGTTATACTGCAGAGAACCGCTAATGGATTAAGGCTTTTTCTACATCGAGAAAGTTACGCACTTATCCCGAGAATACGTGAGTTACAGAGGAGCGGAAACGAACAGAAAAGAGAGAGAGAGAGAGAGAAAGAGAAAGAGAGACAGAGAGAGAGAGAGGGAGGAAAATGAAGGGCATAACCGTACATTGGGATTTTGATATATTCGCTGATTCGTTCCGCAAATGCTCATTCACGATTGTTCCCTCGGTATTCCAGTAATAATAATAGGCACATGTATATATGCATTGCACACAAGAGATGCCCCATAAATTTATCGCTAATTCCGGCAAGTTCGAATAGCCGAGTTTGGTGGAATAAAATTTGCGAACGGATTAGAGTAAATTTTTTGCTCGATTGGCGTTAACCTACTTACCAAACGGCATGTTAGAATTGTAACAAAAATACCTGAAACAAAAAAAAAAACATCATTAATATATAAATATTTAGTTTTTATTTTATTTTTTTGCAACAATTAAAATTAGCCTACACAAGTTCTCGAATGAACAGACGAAAAGTGATGCCAATCATGGTGGATCCAGAGTGAAAAATATCGATAGATTATTGGAAAAATTAACAATTATAAATATACATTAAAAGAAGCCAATTTGGTGGGCAGTCACAAAGAATTTTTCTGCAGAAGCAGATTTTTTTTGTGTTGATCATTGTAGGATTATTATTATCAATATATTCAATTGCCAATTGGAAACTAGCACACAGCAATTTTCCAAATAATGTGCCTCGAATTCAGAAAAAAAAAAAAAAACAGCATTTCGTTGTTGTTGATTATTTTCAGCTTGGGAGAAAAATTCATTGTATCTCACGTATAATATCGCGATAAATCAGTTGTTATCTTTTCCTGTTTTTTTTCAATAATGCTATAATAAATCATTTAAATACTGAACATTCATCCTGTCGGTAGAATTTTTTCCTTTCTTTCCCTCCAAAATATTTACGCCAAATGTTGATCTTCCGTTTGTTTATGAGGAAAAACTAAGCACACACGAGAGAAAATAAAAATTGTACATTCCTGTTTGTGTTCAAAGCATTCCAGTCTATAATATCCTATAGCGTTGAGGATATTTTTGGCTTCACTTCGACATTCTTTACATTGACAAAAGTCTCCTCTTCAACTCTTTACTCCTCTCTCCTTTAGCAGGGGGATCCTGTTCGCAGTCTTGCCGCGGTCGTTTCGCAAGATTGGATCAAGGGTGAAGGGGCCACAGGTTAACGCACATGAGGCCTGAATACATAATGCTCTCCTTCGCCCCTCTGCCCCTGTCGCTCCATCGCCCCATCCCCCTCCCCGTCCTTCCCCCCGTGCACGATCCCTCCAATGTAAATGAGAGTCAAAGTGAGGGCTGGTTGCTCGAAGCTTCATGGTGGTATAATGCTGCACGTGGTTGTTTTGTCAGCGCTATATGCGATTTTTTTTTCCACCCTATCCACTTCCTTCTACCTCTCCTACCTCATTTTACCCTCTCGTCGGCCACTTTTTTCCACGGATCTACAACCCTGTGAATCTATATATGTACGTCATGCGCACACATACAGCGTATTCAGCCGTATCTCTCTTTTTTATTTCTTCGTTTTTTTTTTTTTTTTTCATCCCACCGGCCGTTTCTACGACATAATCTCATTCGGTGCGCCGGGAAGGGTGGTGGACTTTTGCACGACGAAATATGATTACGGCGATAGCCTAGAGGGTAACGATGTTACTTTCGGCTGACGCGGCCTCTCTTCAACGTGTATATAACGTTCGGTCATCCAGGCACCGCAAAACGTGTGGTATACGTGTAAATTTTCCCCTATGCGCGGAATGCTTTGCCTGTGTGATATGCTCTTGGCGTGCCATTGCACACATGTACACCGGCCGAAGCCAGTTGACGGCTCCTGTACACACAGAGTCTGGCAACTAAAACTCTGCTCGAGCTCTGTTGGATATCTCGCGCGAGGGCTCCAATCAAGTTGCGGTTGAATGACGGACGTTAAGAGAGTTAGTGGGGGTGAAAAAAGGAGGAATTTCGAAAAAGGCAAATACTGTTAGTGTTAGGTGAAAAGGTGTATGTAAAGTGATAATGGAATGCGAGCATATTTCCAGCGTGACTGAGTAGTCCCAGATATAGATTTGTATATAGTGTCGATGCCTAAAATCTCTAAATACCTGGGTCACCTGATCAGTCAGTACTCGGCATACTTTTATCAACTTTGATCTTCATCGTTAAAACTAAGCATCTTAGAGATGCCTAGATATGTACAAAAACGTTCCCTGACATAGTTGTGAGAGCATTGAAAAGATAAAGTACAGTAGAAACAATCGGCATGGCTCTTATGACAAGAACAATGCTGAAAAATCACTCGACAGTCGCGAGGTCCTTACGAATACTGCACGATAAATGTTGAAGACGTATCTCTCAGAGGCATTCAGCTAGAGACGAAGACCTTGTCGATAACAGTGAGAACGTCTTTCAGATAACTTTTAACCACTTCTCCAGTTCGACGCTACATGTGAAAAGCCATCAATGGCCGCTTCCTATACAACTAAATGCTTTTCTTGTTACGGCAAACGTTGTGCACTTCATCTATTCTCCCTCGCGAACCGCAGATACATAATGGGATAGTAAGTTTACCGATAAATGCGAGTCGATGTTGGCACGGGTTGGAAGGAACCAAGTAAGGTGGTGAATTGAAACCACAAATCCTTGGCGCTAAGCTAAACCACGTAGCGAAGGAACACGAGGTGTACTTGCTCGAGTAGATCATCCAAGTGCTCGGCAAGCATAGCATTCGTCCTGGAAGGAGCCCGGAAGAGCTTTGAGAGATGCCACACGGAGTATTTAACAACTATATGATGTACTGTTAAGACAGCAGAATATCTATTGATTGAATAACATAAATGCGCCAGAGTTCTAGCCAGCAAAAAGCCATTCATTTGGCATTTTTATTTTTGCGTATTTTTCCCTTTAATTCATTTTTTACTATGTTCGAAATCGCGTATCGCATTCGATGTCATATCATTTTTAATTCTTATTATTATTGTAATTTTTAATCGTAATTTACAACAAAGATAAGAATAAAGTATGGGAATATTTTTTTAGTCAAGGTCCTATGTGCCCATGTGCCCTATATGTGTAAATCATTCGGACTGTTATGCTCTCATATGAAATTATAATATATAGTATGTTCTGTACTATGTGTTCACGTCACGTGTATTTTTTCTACTCCTCCTACCCCTACTCCTTTTCTAATACAGCTACGTTATATGTGTGCCTGGGCGCGTGTGTGTAAAAGCATTCAAAGATTTCAGAAATGAGCAGCCAATTGAAAATTCCAAATTTAATTTATCAAATTTTCGTCACTCCGGTGAATTTCTGTCCTTTTATAATTTGATGAGAGTGAACCCTGCTCATTTGTCTCGAGATGGCCACATTATCAATGCAGATAAAAATCTGAAATGAATCGAATAATTATTCTCGACGCTGGAGTATTTTATTTATCTCAATATCGTGAAAAATAATCTTTCCTACAAGTCTGTAGCGTGTGAAGGAATGTCCGGCCACTGCATTTAATCAGACTTTAGTTTTGCAGATATGGAAATAACTCATTTGCTGCCCTAGAGCATCGGTGGGGTCGTACCGATACAAATAACGGAGGACCTGATACGATGCATGAATGGGAATTTTCAGGATCCAAAACATCGAGTATTAGGATTGATATGAGAGGATTCATAGATACCATAGAGTGAAAGAGAAGAGAGAGCGAGAGAGAGAGAGAGAGAGAGAGAGAGAGAGAGAGAGAGAGAGAGAGAGAGAGAGAGAGAGAGAGAGAGAGAGAGAGAGAGCGAGCGAGCGAGCGAGCGAGAGAGAGAGAGAGAGAGAGAGAGAGAGAGAGAGAGAGAGCAGGCAGAGAATAGAGGGGGTGAGATGAGGACCAGGGGTAGATTTACTTCGAGCACGTAGCGCCTTTACGTCATGGTCGGACATCCGAATGGTAATTGATATAATTGATTTTGCACACGTTGCATCATTATTGATATGCGCTCACATTGTTTCGATTCTCTTCTCGATGCCAGAACGCATATAGGCCGTTTAACCCTATTCTCCCCCACCCCTAATTTCCTCTTTGTTGCTTCTCTCGATGGGACGCATTAAAGCCAGCGTTCCAATTGAGTTAGCAAGCAATGGCGAGAGTTATAACGCCGAGACGCGAACATCAGCTCGATAATGCTGGTACCTATATGCATCCCGAACAATTACGAATGTGGGAACCACTAGCCCCTGATTTGCCACCAGCGCACACGCTTTGCTGTCTCATGCATCGTGCTCATTGACGTATGATGATCATTGCTGGTCCATAGAATGCAGCCAGATTTATTCGGTACAGAGATCGAAAATCGACGATCCCTGCCGTGTTCTATCAATTTCATGAGGAAGGGTAGAGAATCTCGTCGTGCGATAATTCTCATTCCAACAATGGAATTGCCTCGAAACATTCGAATTGAACAAACAAAAAATGCATACATTTTTTATTGTTGGCAAAAAAACTGTTTTTTTATTTTTTTCACTATAATAGTTCATAATCGAACTCTCTGATTAAATGATTTTCAATGATTTTTCATTCGAATGGTAGCAATCCTTAATCAAAAAGGCGTGTATGATAAATAATTATCATCACCCTAACTCGTTCAATAACTGAATAAAATTGCACATCAAATTTTATTCAAATTGTATCGAGAGTCATGTGACTTTTACAATGATGGATTTATTTTGCTTTCAATAATGAATCAACGGCGCTAATCGATTATTCATTGAGACGGGGTCACGTTGAGATTTGAGAGAGAGAGAGGGAGAGAAAGGTCCGAGTCATTCTGACCAAACGGCCAAATGTTGGATATCAACACATATACAATTTCGTGCCGCGATGATTTACAATTCCTCTCCTTGTCATTATCTCCCCTCGCTTGGCTCAAGATTGATATTCCACGTTCGCACGAGCAACGATCGACCGCTGACTTGTGTACCAGCGTATCCTTCTCTCTCTCTCTCTTTATCTCTCCCTTGGTTGCCGATGTCGGGACCAAATTGCTCGTGCAACTGAAAGCGCATCAATTCCGTGGAATACGCGATCGAACATATAAACGCTAGCCCAGGATGGATACATACATGCATTCTGCTATAAAGAATTTTTCAAATATTCGGCAATTCAAGGTTCAATTTTTATATTTGAAAATTTGCACATTATAATCGTAATAAAGTTTATGGAATCGAAAAATAGGCAAATTGGAGTCCATTGGAGAGACAGACAGCATCGATTAAGTGTAGACGTACCGGCAGTCCCTTACAGACCTTTGTTGCGAATACACTATATATAATCCCCATGCAACAATATCTTTAATTCAAATTCGAATATTACAACAATCCTATATTCTCAATACTATTAATTTTCACCCTCACCATTTGTTAAATAATTTAATTGGCTTTTAAATGCCAAGTCGTATAATTAAAATAGGAAGTAACTTTTGAATAAATCATAGGAATGCTGAAATTTTTTTGCAATTAGAAATATTACAATTAACCGGCGAGGACAAATTGAGGTTAAAATTGTAAAATTTTGCGGGAGTAATAACGAGTGACGTTGACAAATATGTGGCGAGCCACAGGGATATAAATATATATATATGTACTGTATATGTACAGTTGAAAAGCAGCACGTTGTTGAAATACCTGAAGTCCGCACTCTAATGCTCACGCATTCCAGCCGCGTTTCTCCGTATCGTCGTGCAACATGGCGGACGGGCATGCAAAAACAAGTTGACAAATAAATAACGTTATTTACGGTCTCGCATGGTGGATGAGTCGTGAGAATCGGATGGGGGAGACTCTCTCGCTGTAAAATTGGACTTTTGGCGACTATGCAGTGGCAAAACCACGACTCGTTTTTGCACAACTCCTCGCCGTTGATGTCAACGCCCGGAGTGAAGTTTGCACTAAATCCAATATACAATTATCATACCGCATTTATATACTTTTGTGCATGTACGAGATGCTCGAATGACTCTCGAGTTTGCTGCGTATCTCCCAGCTACACCTTTATGGCATTCAATATAGAACTCTGTACTAAAATATAGCAAAAGACACTTAGATATGTCTACTATAAATTAGCTTTCTGGAAGGGATGTTGACGCGAGGATTAAACTAAGAAATATTCAATTTTGGGAAATTCATAAATGTACCAAAATATAGCAAATGACACTTAAATATATTTACTATAAATTAGCTTTATTAGCTAATATTCGATTTTGGGAAATTCATAAATGTACTAAAATATAGCAAATGACACTTAAATATATTTACTATAAATTAGCTTTATTATCTAATATTCAATTTTGGGAAATTCATAAATGTTTTTGTAGAATTGGACTTTTGCGATTATACAGTGGCAAAACCGCGACACAAAAGACAACTAGAAAAAGACACGCGAGCAAAAGACACTTAGATATGTTTAGCTATAAATTAGCTTTGTGGAAGAGATGTTGACCCGAGGATTAAACTATAAGAAATATTCAATTTTGGGAAATTCATAAATGTACTAAAATATAGCAAATGACACTTAGATATGTTTACTATAAATTAGCTTTATTATCTAATATTCAATTTTGGGAAATTCATAAATGTTTTTGTAGAATTGGACTTTTGCGACTATACAGTGGCAACACCGCGACACAAAAGGCAACTAGAAAAAGACACGCGAGCAAAAGACACTTAGATATGTTTGGCTATAAATTAGCTTTGTGGAAGGGATGTTGACCCGAGGATTAAACTATAAGAAATATTCAATTTTGGGAAATTCATAAATGTTTTTGTAGAATTGGACTTTTGCGAATATACAGTGGCAAAACCGCGACACAAAAGGCAACTAGAAAAAGACACGCGAGCAAAAGACACTTAGATATGTCTACTATAAATTAGCTTTGTGGAAGAGATGTTGACCCGAGGATTAAACTATAAGAAATATTCAATTTTGGGAAATTCATAAATGTTTTTGTAGAATTGGACTTTTGCGACTATACAGTGGCAAAACCGCGACACAAAAGGCAACTAGAAAAAGACACGTGAGCAAAAGACACTTAGATATGTTTGGCTATAAATCAGCTTTGTGGAAGGGATGTTGACCCGAGGATTAAACTATAAGAAATATTCAATTTTGGGGAATTCATAAATGTTTTTGTAGAATTGGACTTTTGCGACTATACAGTGGCAAAACCGCGTCACAAAAGACAATTAGAAAAAGACACGCGAGCAAAAGACACTTAGATATGTTTGGCTATAAATCAGCTTTGTGGAAGGGATGTTGACCCGAGGATTAAACTATAAGAAATATTCAATTTTGGGGAATTCATAAATGTTTTTGTAGAATTGGACTTTTGCGACTATACAGTGGCAAAACCGCGTCACAAAAGACAATTAGAAAAAGACACGCGAGCAAAAGACACTTAGATATGTTTGGCTATAAATCAGCTTTGTGGAAGGGATGTTGACCCGAGGATTAAACTATAAGAAATATTCAATTTTGGGGAATTCATAAATGTTTTTGTAGAATTGGACTTTTGCGACTATACAGTGGCAAAACCGCGTCACAAAAGACAATTAGAAAAAGACACGCGAGCAAAAGACACTTAGATATGTTTGGCTATAAATTAGCTTTGTGGAAGGGATGTTGACCCGAGGATTAAACTATAAGAAATATTCAATTTTGGGAAATTCATAAATGTTTTTGTAGAATTGGACTTTTGCGACTATACAGTGGCAAAACCGCGACACAAAAGACAATTAGAAAAAGACACGCGAGCAAAAGACACTTAGATATGTTTGGCTATAAATTAGCTTTGTGGAAGGGATGTTGACCCGAGGATTAAACTATAAGAAATATTCAATTTTGGGGAATTCATAAATGTTTTTAACTATATCTATGGATAACGTGGTATCGAGACCACGAAAACACATCGAGAAGCCACGTCACATACTTTGCATCGTTTTTCGCTATCGTTTAACCGGAAATTCGAATGATTAAACACGCCTCACGCGGCTGAACTCTGCAGCGCGACCGGATATGGGAATAGTTGGCCAAAGTTTTTGGCGTCGAGGCAGAGCTACTTCGCTCTCTCTCTCTCTCTCTCTCTCCCTCCCATGGAAAAGCGTGCGACATGTATTTATATGTGTATGTGTGTGTGTGTGTGTGTATGGAGCGATGCATAGCCAGTGACCAAAAGGGAAACGAACGAGATCCAAAAGTCTGAGGCCTTCCAGCAATGTTTTCGATTTTCGAAAGGAGCACCCATGCCGACGATACCGCATGACTGGAGACGAACGAGGCGGAAGAGTCTCGGGAGCTTCCACAAGAATCTCTATCTATATGCAGATATATACAAATATATATATGAGCGTATATATGTATATACAAGCCACAAGCACGTTATCATAGCTCGGGTGCTCCGTTTTGTCGCATTCTTCCAAACCGAGAAAATGTAAACATTTTAGGTAACCCTTTTACATTTTTAAACGAATTTACTCAGATTTCGAGAATATTTCAGGGTGATACGTAAGTAGCGGGGAATTCTGCGAGGGTTGGCCAATGTTGTCATCAAACAGAAACTCGATACGTATTTATATTCAATTTTAGAAAAACGATTTCTGTCTTCGTCTGTTGATGCATTGGTGTCTGTGATGGATTTTTTTACATTGGTTTACATGCACAGGATAAAAAGCTTAATTTAAAATCGTAACTGCCCTTTGACACAACTGAAATTATGATTTTCTGCGTGGCATGACAAAGGTCTCCATGGTAGACTAAGCCGTTCATCTGGAAAGCCCAGAGGCGGACGAGTAATAATTTTGAGGCTTCACTCTAGAATAAATAATAAATATATAGGCATACGTAGTATATATATATGTATATATATATATATATATATATATGTATGTATTTAAAAATACCTGGGATAGATTATATATTATGTGTAAAATACATGTACATGCGACCCATATATACATTAACTCAGTAATAATTTACTGCTGATGAATGATGAGCGTGTCTCAACGCTATATAGCGTCGTGAGCTCGCATTGATAATAATGACGATGAGCTGACAGGAAAGCGAGCCACCCGCCGCGTAAGACCTCATTATTCCTGTAAGGCTTTTCTTGCAGCCCTTCCCACCCTCTCCACGCCACTCTTTTGCATTGCTTGTTTTGTCCTTGTGTCATACTTGCTGATACAAAATGTTCTTCGTTGATATTACTTAGCGAAACTTCCTTGTATAAGTCAAGTGTCACTGTCACGGTGGCACAAAAAAGCTTGTTTATATTATTAAAATAAATAATACAATGTTAGTTATTAAATTTTAATTGTGAAGTGTATTGTGACGTGTCATAGAATTTCTATAATTAAATTTAAAAAATCTCATTAAAAAATTTATAATAATAGTAATAGGGTAAGTCAAGGAGAGATGGGACACTTTTTAATAATCGGCTATAGATTTATCGAAATTTTTTGCACGTGGACCACTACAATGGATTTTAAAAATTGGTACGTCACCTTGAATTTGCCGCAAAAAACAATTGGTAACAACTAATATTTTAGAAATCCCAGCAAGTGTAAAAAAAAAAAAAACACACGCCGAGGAAAGATGGGATAGTGTAAGGTGAGATAGCACACTTGTTACTGTTCTATTGTAATAAAATTATTTTCGTAAAAAAAAAAAAAAATATATTATAGAATTTCTATAATTAAGTAAAAAAAAAAATCTCATTAAAAAATTTATAATAATAGTAATAGGGTAAGTCAAGGAGAGATGGGACACTTTTTAATAATCGGCTATAGATTTATCGAAATTTTTTGAACGTGGACCACTACAATGGATTTTAAAAATTGCTACGTCACCTTGAATTTGCCGCAAAAAATAATTGGCAACAACTGATATTTTAGAAATCCCAGCTGGTGTTAAAAAAAAAAAATACACACGTCGAGGAAAAATGGGATAGTGTAAGGTGAGATAGCACACTTGTTACTGTTCTATTGTAATAAAATTATTTTCGTAAAAAAAAAAAAAAAATATTATAGAATTTCTATAATTAAGTAAAAAAAAAAATCTCATTAAAAAATTTATAATAATAGTAAAGGAGAGATGGGACACTTTTTAATAATCGGCTATAGATTTATCGAAATTTTTAGCACGTGGACCACTACCATGGATTTAAAAAATTGCTACGTCACCTTGAATTTGCCGCAAAAAACAATTGGTAACAACTAATATTTTAGAAATCCCAGCAAGTGTAAAAAAAAAAAAATACACCCGTCGAGGAAAGATGGGATAGTGCAAGGTGAGATAGCACACTTGTTACTGTTCTATTGTAATAAAATTATTTTCGTTCCACCATACTCAATTTTATTGTTATCTTTTCACAATGTGTAAAAATAAAATTAGGGAACATTATATATAAGTGATACCGTGTCTTTCAACCTCCAGTATTTAGTTTCTCAGCCTTGCGATTTTTAACTCGATTCAATTTTTTTCATGTTGGGGCACAACTGAGGCACAGCAATTTGGATTTTTTTCCAATCTCTCTTAATAAAATAATGAGAAGATCCTAAAAAGAATTTTCAACTGTCCCATGTCCTCTGATGTCCCATCTCTCCTTGATTTGCCCTATTATCTTCGTGTACTCTTTTAGCTTAGGGATATTCCGCGATATATCGCGGAAAATTCATCTCAAACATAAATGAAATGCCTGTGAATTAAACATTTCATCCGCGGAATCCGAGAATAAAATTTTTCACTTGAAAAGACACGCAAAGGCTTTCTCGGCTTGCACGCAAAGTGCCAGAAGAGAGAGAGAGGCAGAGAGGGAGGAAGAAAGCGACTGGTATTCCACTTGGCTTGCTCGAAATTTATCCCTGAGGGCTCTGGCTCTCGTTCACTGACATACATATATGTATATGTATTTATCGCTCTTCTTCGTACATAGTCTCGTTGGAATATGCGATATACGAGAGGCAAGTCGAAACTTCGTGATGTTGATCACAAAGTCAAGACATACGTTTGAGGAAACGAGCGTGCAAGAGAGCCAGAAGGTAGTAAGGGGATGCAAAGATGTCCTCGTCCTTGTGGTCTTCAACGAGGGCTTTCCTCAACCGCCTCTATATGTAATATCTATTTATATATACAGTTATGTATGATACAAAATACTTGCTCAACTGTATTCACGTCTTCCTATATAACTTTGCCGAATTGTGTTCTTGTATTACTCCTTTGGGCATATGTATATATATATATATATATATATGTATATATATATATCGTTGTCGTTACACAAATGGAAACACACCAAATTATCTAGATAAGGGAGGAGGACTGAGAGAGAGCCTGAGATATATATAGAGTTACGGTAACAATGCTCGTAAAGAAAATACTAGCGATCGTACCATTTATCCAAAATAGATGGAATAATAAGGAATGATAATAAAAAGTATGCAGGTTTTGTTTTAAAAAAAAAATGAATCTTAAGGTGTTAATAAAATCTTTCAGGAGTCGCCTACAACTTACTTAACAATTTTGGATCGAAAAACGAAACTGGCGCACCCTGTACATATAAATATATTTTATATGCAGTACTCCACCCCCACCCCATATTGATCTTTTCGATAGTAACGGATCGGCTGAGATGGGGAGTAGCTTCGAAAGGGATTGGCTTATGAGCACCTCTTCTGACCCCTGATTGGATTCTCCTCAATAGTAACGTGACCCGCATCATATCAGTGCTGGGAGATTGTACTTGCCTGATCAATTCGATGGATCTAAAGACAGCGATCTAGCTTGCATGAGTAATAGTAATTCGAATGTTTGTGTGTTTGGGCTTAGACAGTTTAGTCATATCTCGTGTGTTCGTGTGGGGGGGGGGGGGGGGGGAGAAAGAGAAACTCACTTGGGAAGTCGTGAAGTGTAAGATGGATCGCGTCAGCTGGTCGGAGAAATTGACCAAGATGAGAAAAAACGACAGAGCTTAGCTCTAGTCAGAGAACCAGAGAATGTCAGAGACATGAGAGAAACTAAGGAGAAATGAGCAAGACAGCTTTTACAGGTTAACCCAACAATCCCTTTATATCTACACTCTCCTTTGTTCCAGCCATTTATTTTATTCGTCCATATGTGCCAACGACGAGAGCCCGTTACTCCTTATATCGCACCAGAGTAGAGAGGACGCCGAAATGTCTGCTACCCTCTTTGCTTCCTTCTGATACAAGGCACAATCTCGTTTTCTATCCCAAGACCCTAAATCAGAAAACTCGCTCGCGTTGTTAGAAACGAAGTTATCGGGACGCGAATCGATTGCAGGCCGAAAAAAATTATTATGGGCAGAAGAAAAATATAAGATTTGGGGTTTCGAGAAAGAGAGGGTATAGTACATATATATATATATATATATACACTCTAATATAAACGGGATAATTAAGCCTCTTGGGAACAGAGAGCTTTGCTGTTCGTATCACAACAAGATGGCTCAGTTATAGTATTATTTCTGTGTCGAGGGAAATCTTCCGAGAGGGATGAAGCGAGGGGAAAGAAAAGCAGGGAAATGGACTGAAAATAAACGATGATATCAGCAGTAAATTTCATATGAACATATATTCACGAAAATCCTCGCGAATATAATTTTTTTTCCTGACAACAAGATACTTGTCAAATATAAATAAATTATACTTGATAATAATTTATATTTCAATTTGGAAATATATATTATTTCCTCTCGAAGGATTTTATTGACATTAATGAAATTATTTTTTTGGTCTGATCAAAATTTACACTGCGTGTCATACACGAGAATTCATCAAGTAGATATTTTGATCATCGTTATCAGTGAGTTTGTCGATAATTTGCTGTTTGATCAAACTCAGAAGATTTTTCTTAACTTTAGTTTTTTTTAATTATTCTTAGCTGAATACCGTCGTCGATGTCAATGGTGTAACACCAGATAGGTGTATAAGAATATTTTATATATATTCTATGTTCCCTCTTAACTTTAGATCGCCGATATATGACTAATAAAATCTCGGAAAATCGTGATGTAGCAGAGTAAGATAACGAGGAATGAAAATGAGTGTGTGATGGAGAAACGATTTATCACAGGATTATGTCTCAGAAGAGAACTCCATCACAGAGATTATATATACACCAGGGTCGGTGATAACGATCCTTTCTCTGCCTCGAACGAAGAGGCTGAGCTCTTCCTATTCGTCTCCTTTTCCATTTTCATTCCTGTCTCTCTGTCTCTCGTATCTTCTCCTTTCGTTTTTCTTCCTTTCTTCAGTAATCCGTTCCCAGATCCATGATGTTTTGCTGTCTCAGCAAACAGTCCTCGTCCATGACGCTTCGTTCGACGATCGTGACAGGGCTACCATATACATATAGTATACCATCGCTCTTTGATATATATGTATGTATGTACTGCTATACATTTGTTGGTAACATTGCTATCTAAAAAACTTTGATATCCAACCCAGGATTTTTGTGACTTTTTTCAGATTTTCAAATCGTGGCCAATTTTTTGGTTATGGCTGGTTAGTTTTTACACCGATTCCCTTAGGGGTTACGGATTCCCTGGCCCTCGGCCACTCTTCGCCCAATCGATTTATCTCCAATTCGATTTACAGAGCTGAAGTTCGTCGCACTTCGCTAAATGACAGCATTGGAACAGCTATAGACGTGGTTCACACGTCCTATATCTGGAGCTACGTCCGTGTCCATTTTGTATTCATCTGTGGGATTTTGGCACTGGGAATTGAAACTGAGACTCAACCGAGGCTGCAGTTTTTTTTTTTTTCGCCACCACATCCAGGTACTTGATTTTTAGGTGGCTTTTGAACCACTGAGAGCACAGAAAAATCACACAGAATAATTCCATTGGTGACTGCGGAAAGCGAAACCTTGCACACTGCGTGTGAGCCGAGCACGCTATCACTATGCTAACTAGGCAACTGCCTCTGTTGTGTACAACTATCTTTTTCATGTAGATTGTTTTCAAAAAATTATTATTAAATAAGAGCTAATCAAATATATATATATATATATATATATATATATATATATATATATATATATATAAACGGCATGTCTGTTATTGTTGTAACAAACAAACAAAAAATGGGAGACGAAATCACAGAGGGTGAGTATCAGCGATCTGTCGATTTGGCATAGAATGCCAGATAAGTATATATTAGAGAATATATGTACACGTGTACACATTCTCAGCCCTTAGCACCAGAGAGTTTACGGCCAAAAGCGTAATCGAACTGGAGACTAAGATGGGACAATATATATATATATATATATATATATATACAGAGCTCCGTATATTCCTTCTTCTATTGCCGGAGAACGTAAAACATTTCGATTTGCAATTTCCCTGCTTAACTGCTGCCTCATGTTCTGTCATTCCGAAGCAGTTTAGATAGAGGCCGAGAACATCCTATTCAAGTCATGTTCTTCGACAAAGCGTTTATGTACGTAATTCTGCACTGTTACTAAAATTCTATTCTGCTTTATCCTTCGCAATCCTTTCATTCTTTCGTTCACGCAATTCTCCGTTCGACTCTTCGCTATCTGAAATTCTTTATATTACATAGGTATAAGGTAATTTATGTTCCGGTGAGTCTGGCAATTGGTTGTGGATTCTGTGATACTGGTGGCTGACATGTGCATATAGCATATTCTGAATTATATACGGAGAGAAGGGTCCGGTAGAAACTACCAGGCAACATGGTAAAAATTATCATCTTCAGCTATAATTTTGACCATATTGCCTGGTAGTTTCTACCAGATCCTTCTCTCCGTGCATAGTACAAACATTAAATTACAGTAAAAGCTCGTGGCATCAGTATCGAATCGTCCAGACGATAAAGAAACGTTCCCAGCCAGCTGATACTTTGATTAGTTCAATTTGTTATTATTTTTATTATTTTTCCTCGTCACGTTTTTCTCTTTGTCCATTTGCGAGAGACGGCAAAGGTGACTATAAAAGCTCGCAAAAGTTTTCGCTTGTTTTTTTATCTTTTTTTTCATTGCGAATAATACCGAGCCGCCTGTACCAAAAAAAAAAAGAGAAGACGAGTGTAGAGAAAAGTAATGGGAGAGAGGGGTGAACGAGAAAAGAGGAGAATTGTGCGACGCGAACTCGACTGAATTGGTCTGAAAGCTAGGGGGAGGTAGTTACCGGCATGTCTGACGCAGCGACTTTAGCTCCGGACACGTCAACGTTAACAAGGCACATTTCACAGATAACTTCTAACGATGTTCTCACAGTCAGCTATACAGATCCTCGTCCCACCCTCTTCATACTGAAAATGTTCGTGATTCGATGAAAAAATATGAGCGATTCTCGGTAATTGATACGTATATATATATATATATTTAGGGTATATACATTTGTCATATGCTACGAAATAGTTATTTGAATCTGTCAGTTTTATTCCATTAATGTACTGATGAAATTTCTTAATTCACTATTTATTGAAATATTTATTTTACTCGTTACTTTTATTTTATAATCATTTTGATGTTTTCCAGTTGTTTGTCGATTGTTACATTTATACAGTACATAAAATTATTTTACGCGACCACTATCACGGTCTCGTTCATGTGTCACTCGATGACGAAATTGCGTGGGCATGTGGAGCCAAGGTGAGTCGTGTAATTGATTAATAAGATACGTAACTACCCGTAATTAAATGTCTCTTAATTAACTGTCTCTATTACTCGAGCTATCGTTTTTATTACATGCGTATATCTACAGTTACAATGAAGCAGGAGTTGTCCAGTTGTCGAAATAATATTTCGAGCGAATAAATGTTGTTTTGTTTAAATAATTAAAATATCTCGGATTTAAATATATGTATAGAACTGAAAAAAGGTGGTATAATTTAGAAAGACTTGCTGATTAATGTTTTTTTTTTTTTTGGAATAAAATCAGATACTTAACGGAGAGTTGAAGAAGTAACGAATGCGCAATAAAATCAGCAAAGAGAGTGACGAAAAATTGGAAAACAGTGAAGAAAGTAGGTTCTAGTGGTCGAGGTTCATCAGTGGTCAGACATCGGAGAGCGTATGGACAACATACGCGAGCAGAGCCAAACCGCGACTCTGCATCAAGGACTAATTGAAATCGTCGGTGTGCACTAGCAGGTTGTACAATATATACATTGTATCAATAAATAATATTTGCATTGAAGCTGCAATATCGACATGCGCAGTATCGATGAACGTTTGTGTATTCATATCCAAAAAGCTCTCGCAGTAATAGAGGAACGAGAACGACGAGTCTCTTCTATGAATTACGGAAATTCTTCGTACCGTTTGATCGATATTCCAGGCTAGATTTGAAATGCGAATGACCCTCGGCATCGTCTGACTAAATTATATGCAAAATGCAGCTACAGTCGAACTTCCCTCGATATAACTTTTCTCATGTCAACTACTTTACGTGAATATTTCAAGAGTCCTACTTTGGCATAATCAAAATTTTCCCACGCAAGTTCATCAGTAAGCAAGGACCGACGTGCAATTTATCCACAGAGAATAAAAATGATTAGATCTAATTGGAATAAATTTTAACTTACTTCAAATATGAATCAATTGAAGTAAATGAAATGTAGTTTATATTAATTTTGTTTTAATCAAATACATCGCGTAGTCTCCGTGTAGCAGGAGACCTCGTACTAAAGATTAAAGAGTTCTTTATCATTTTTTAATTTACAAAAAGTTCGACTGTATTGAGAATCCTCGTGGGACATGCATAATGTACATATTGTTCCGCGTAACGGACTAACCTCGTGTCATGTCGTGTCAGTGTCATTTCTCAGGTCCCAAACTGCCTGATAATAATCATCATAATAAAAAGAATTATAGTAACTATATATAGTAAGAATTATAGTAACCAATACAATCTCTGAGAAAAAGGTAAAACTCTCTGATAGCCCATATTCCCAGAAGCTCAGAAGCTTTGCCAAAATCTCTCGCGATTATTTGCACGTCATGTATGCCTCATATATAACTACGGCCACCCTCTGCCTTTTTTTCAACGACCTTATAACGTAATTACCAAATTCTCTGAAGGCGAATGGCGAAAAGCTATATATTTAAAAAAATCCTTGGGTTTGTGGAATTTGGTCAAAGCATTCCAAGTGCAAAGAGTACAAGTTCCGTTTAGAAGGAGGGGTGTCTCGATCTCATGCGAGTGTGTCTTTGATGTCTTGGGGTAGCACAGCTGATATTTTAATATTTGCTCGTCTCGCTTTCGTATCCATCCATCGAATTATCAATGCTCGTACAAAGTATATATATTCTGCCATTATCTTGGTTTAGAAAAGGGCTTTTTTGAAAAATGTTTGCTATGAAAAGTCTCGCCCTTTATTGCAACAAAAAATGGCTAACATGACGGCTTGGGCATGGGAAACATTTTTTACTGTTTCCTCATCAATACTTGAATTTTGAAATAGTCCATTCTCGGGAATTTCGAAATCAAAATATCTTTGAATTCTTCGGTGTATGTTTTGTGTGAACAAATAAAAGTTTCAGTCAAATTTTAGGCTCGGGTGATTTTTTTTCGCAATAGTGCATAATCGATCTTAATATTTTTCTAGTTTAATTTTTTTAACTCCCTAATATATCAAAATATTTAGTTCTTCATTTATTTCGTTTTTTAACGCAAACTAAAATCCTACGTGAAACTGGAGGAATTTCCGACAATATCAAATACTGCCTCATCAGATTAGATTTTTTTTGTGCCACAATAGTTCATCGGATATTCCGAACTCCAGTGACATAAAAAATATCGCTCGGGTTTATAATTTAACAAAAATATCTCTAGATATATATGTACCTTATATTGAATATATATATATATATGAACATACGAATGCGTATACTGGCCAGTGGACCAGTGAAGTAATTTTCCCGTATATGGCGAAGAAGGAAAACGGGGGTTGGCGATCGAGATGCCCGGAGCGTTGGCATAGTGCAGTGAAAGGTCGAGCACCATTCATTCATATCTCTATTTATTCCTTTTTCGGGCTCGTACATAATTTTTTTTTAACAATTCGTTGCCCGAGCACTCATTTTACAACCACATGCTCGCGATGTTTACGACTTTTATCTCTTTGGCATACAAAAACGAACGAATCTCTTTCAGAAACTCTCTCATGGGTGCAGAGTTACTTGTATGTTTGTATTTGGCCTACATTTTGTGTACAGGAAAATGCTCGATTTAATTCCAATTTTTTTCACCGAAGCTCTTTAACGATGTCCATCAAACTCCTGTTTTTTTTTTTTTTTAACCAATGACTGTACTGAAGATATTAAAATTCACCGATAAACGGACCAATGGACGGTGGAAAAAAATAGCATAATAAATCAAAGATAAATTGAAAAAAATTAAAATAGAGATTTGTAAAATGATAAAGTTCATCCTCCAGCAATGTAATTGGATCGTTATTTACGTACGTTGTTCAATATTGGTTTATTGTACAGAGTCACTCGCATATATATCATCCTTTGGTAGAATCGTATAATGTCAAATAAAAGTAATATGTAATTATGTTTGTTTTACACATCTCGATCACCGCTACATTCCCATACCAGTGAATCTTGATGATCATTCGCTGCGTTATATCATTAATCAAACATCATCGTTTGATGAAATTGAACACAAATGTGTCTACGTTATCAATATACATGAAAATGGCGCGTACAGTGCATTGAGTGAAAAATCGATATAGATCAATGATCGCTTCTGTATCACTTGTGGACTATATTGAACTGGCAGAAAGATGGAACGACGGACAATATATGTACGATAAACATAAAGTGGTATACACAAGGACTGTTGAACATGATGCTAGAACGATCGCGGTATATATATGCGAGTGCTGTAGTTACCGATATATTGTGACTCGAGTGGCTTCGACAGGTAAACATCGCGATCAATATTCAAAGTTCCTTCTATTCTCCATACCTCTCAGCAACACGGATATCGTTTCACCCTTTACAGATATTACTGGGACATTCAGCATATCTCGCCATTATATGTACGGTCCAGAAACACCGTTGAAATAGCCCGATAGCCTACTGTGACTAGCGGCACTCTGGACAAGTTTGCAGTATTCCCAAAGAGGGGAGGGGTGGAGGAGCGTTGATCTCCTGAGAATCGAGCGGGATGCTTTTCTGCTGTAAGCAGCTTCTCTCTCTCTCTCTTTGTCTTTTTCTCCTGTAGACGCAGGGATGTTCTTTGAAGTCAAACGATCTCACGAACTACACATCGGTGTATATATGTGTAAAGATCCTGTTACTGTGACTTTTGCTTTAAGAAAATGTAGGTCGAACTCGGGAAAAATATATAAAAATATGGTATGCGATATATGCGTGTGAGGCTGGAAATGGGTTGCCGTGGACAGAAGCCCTGAGATGTGGTACGACAAAAAAATTTATCACGAGTTTTTTTCTACCCCCAATATTTACAATTAATATTTACAAAATTCACGACAATAGAATTGACGACGTGGCTATATTTCCATCATGGATATTTGCGTTAATTATCAGGAAAATGAAAAAAAAAAGAATTATTATCTTTAGGGTAAAATTGAGGAATTGGCGTACTTTATTTATTTTGTAAAAATAATAGTGCAAAAGTATTCAATTCAATGATGAATATAAATTTGGTAAAAAATTATTTCGTTATGGATTTTCGAATTATTTTGGAATTTATTAGTACGGAAGAAGCTTTTCCGCGGCTGAAGAGAAAAAGAGAGGTGGAAGAGGAAGGTGTAAGGAGGATGGTGCGTTGGGGGAGCCCCAAGTTATACTCCAGGTCTCAGTTCTCTAAATCAACCGAAATGCTTGAGAATTGAGTTGTGGTTCTCGTGGGGCTAACGCTGTTTGCCCTCTTTGCCGCAAACTACGCGCCATCAAGTGTTCCTCTCTCTATATATATACACTTTTGCAATCATGCTCTTGCGATGGCTCTTCTCCCGAGCTCTCTGCAGACTTTGTACATCGGTGATCGTATATGAAGATGCGGCCAGGAAGATGAGGTGATTTTCAACTTCTTGCGTGCCTGCGTACCGTGAATTCGTATGGGAGAAAGTATAGGGAGAAAAAAGAGAGGGATGAAAAATGAGCATGGCAGGAAAAAATTGCCGGATGTCCATGCTACAGACTTTTCTGTTTCTATTTTAATGCAATAGGACGAAAGGTCGCCAGGGGCTCGAGGTATGACTAGTTAACTACTGGTGGTATATATACCATATGTAGGTCTACGAATAGGCGAGGGGAAAGCAAACGCCACCGAGCTTGGGGGAGTCAAGACCTTTTTCACCTTCGTCCTTTGCCCTTATTGTCTTTTTCTCTTAAAGCTCTTTTTCATAAACAACTATCACTCACTATAGTGAGCAAGAGAAAAAAAAAGAGAAGAAATAATCCCTGCCGGAAGTGCTTTCCTGCTGAAGCTATACAGCACACACACACACACACTGTCACGATAATTTCCTACACCAAGCGACATTGAACATTATGCGCTTCGTTTCTTTTTTCTTGCCCACCCCCATTCCTCTTCTCGTTTCTTCGCGAAAGCTTTGCGAAAGAAAGTGAAGCTTCGACATATAACATACAGGTTTATGGCACGGATATATTTTATTTTATCCATAAAACGAGCCCACTAACGATTTCCTATCAATTATTCATCGCCATGTCGTATATTCTCGTGCATATACCTGTCTCGCTGGAAAATGTATTTATAGAGAGGCGGTACATCAAAAGAATTGCCTGTTGTATAATAATAATAATCATTATAAACAATTTTTTTGTTTCTGTTTTACAAGAAAATAAGCTCATGATTTTTTATTAGCGTTTGGAGAGTAGAAAAAAAAATGTATCTCGATACTGAAACGTGCAGAGTTTTTTTTCTCTGTTATAGAAAACATGGGAATGTGTATTTCCGGTCTGGCCGTAATGGATGGTCGTGGTCTGAACGGAAATAGCTTGAAAAGCTCATGGAAACGAAAACATCGTAGCTATATACTATATATATAATATATATTAAGGCTCGAGTAGAGAAATGCTTTTGCAAACCACCATTGACCGCATTACCTGGGGATGAAAGTTTTTCTCTCGCGAAGGGGTAGAGAGGAGTTGGCTGGCGCGCATATCATCGGA